>APFE031567518.1:0-27549 GCA_000404065.3 Pinus taeda | reverse complement strand
ACATACAAGGGTGTAAACAAATAAAAATATAAGTAAAGTGGAGGTATGGTAAATAAATAAAACGTCTTTTTATACTTACTCAAAAGGTATGGTAAATAAATAAAAATATAAATAAATTAGACGTATGGTAAAGAAATAAAACCTCTTTTTATATTTAGTCCATAACCCTCGTTCTATTTATGAAGGCTCAAGAAAGAGGTTTTATTTAAGTGAATCATGTGGGCCAAATACCATATTTGTAAAAGAGGTATGGTAAATTAATAAAAATATAAATAAATGAGAGGTATGGTAAAGAAATAAAACATTTTTTTATATTTACTCCATAAGTCAGCTTATATTTACGAACACTCAAAAAATTCCTTATATTTAAGCGAAACCTATGGGTAAAATACTATGGGACAAATACCATGGACTAGATTGTTATTAATACCATGCAAAAAAACATTATTAACCCTAATATTAGTATTAATGAAAATAAAAATGGCACACGGTATTGACCCATGGTATTCACCAAAATGGCACATGGTATTGACCCATGGTATTCACCTCGAATGTAGCCTATTTAAATGGGGGAATTAAACCAGCATAGATCCATCTACTAACCCCCCATAGGTATCAAATATCGTGATATGCAAACTAGCATAGAGTGAAAAAATATTTGATGTAAAAATGGATGTTGTAATTTAATGTATGTTAAACATTTTAGCTTGGTTAAAATAAAAATAAAATAAAAATCAACTATTAATTTTATTAATTTTTATAAATTACTTATAGTAATTTTTAAGCTCCAGGTTTATGGTAACCCATGGTAATACCAAGATCTTACAATATTTTATAATTGAGTAAAATATTCGCCATGCCTGGTGAGAGATTCGCCAAAAAATTATATATACATATTATATTATTGATAAAATCGCCTTCCATTTTTCCTATATACCATGGAGATTCGCCCATTTATTATACTTACAAATTTAGGGGGGGTTCTTAAAATTTTCCCTGCTGAACAGGGTCTACCATAGGCCCAAGCGAAACCCCTCAGCAACAAAGGCGTCCCCTTGAAGCCAAAACAGCTCTGATACCACTTTTTAGGACTCTCGACACCACATATGTCCACAATGGCATGACATTGTCCACTTTGGGCCTAAGCCCTCATGGATTTGCTTTTGGACTTACCCCCAAAATGCCTCATACCAATGGAGATATTTTTCCATCCTTATATACCCATGATCCTCCCCACTTCTAGTAAATGTGGGACTTTGGTCGTATACCCAACAAAAGGGAGGTTTGGTCCTCAAACTAGACAAAACAATGATATGGAAATATTATGAAAATAAAGCTCATATCATCGGAAATATTGAGGAAGCTGAAGAAAAGAGCCAAGGAAGGAAGGAGTAATAGATCTCTACTATGATCGAGATGGTATCCCTCACAAAAGGGTCATATCATAAGCTACTAAATATTTTAGATATGACCATGATAATAAGATGCATTGTGGCATCATGGAAGCATGAAAAACATGATCTCGAGGCATCACCATGGGAATCATGAAGGACAAAATCCATGGGAGTCTAACATGAAGGATATAGCTCTTGGGAACCTCATTGGACATTGCAAGAAAGGAAGAAGTCATCCAAGACAAGGCTCATCATAAATCAAGTCAAAAAGGAAAGATTTTCCACATGGGGATATTTAAGATACTCAAGATTCTCTTAAGAAATACTCATTGAACAGTTCACTTATCTAGAGAGGAAGAAAGTGTTTCATCATGAAATCCAACCTACGGAATTCATGATATGATGGTATGGTGACATGACAAATGAAGCAAATCAAGGGATTGAAGATATTTTCAATCAAGGAAGCTGTTGGAAGAAACCTAGATGACCTAAAGGTAAAATGAGGTATTTATTCTTGTGTTTAATATTATAATGTCATGTCATATGGTTTCAGGTAACATGGATCATTACTTCTATCTTCAGAAGCATGATTAAGAGAAAAAGGATCTCCTCCCCTGAAAGGATGTAGGAAGTCATAAGTCACACTTGATGAAATAAACATAATATGTCCTCATATGAAGTATGAGGTGGTTTATTACAATTAAGAAACTCTGATTGAAAAATCTTGGGAATGGAATGTGTGAGGAAGGAATAGATTGTGAGATATGCAACCCTAATGAAGGTGATCAACATCCAAAAGACCATGATGACTTGACTAGGAAATCCCTCAGAAAGGTATGAAGACACTGATGGAAAGGATGGAGACCCTTAACAATAGATATCTTTGGGAAATGCATCAACATGTATGTATGATGTTGATACCCATAGGAATATTTCATTTTGAAGAACGATCTCATAAGGTACTATCTGATTTAATGTCATGTTTTGGTTTCTTGAATAATATCTGGATGAGTTCATGCGGGGCTAGTGGAACAAGAGTTGTAAGTACAAATACAACTAACTTTCATGTGGTGGATGGAAATCCCTGAAAGAAACATGATGAACAAGTAGCCATATGACAAGGATTCTAGATATTTACCAATAAGGCCATGATCCATGAAAGGAATGACATGAAATGAATGAAAGAAGCTCAACTAAATTTCATGAAATGAATGAAAGAAATTTATTAAGTAGCTGAAGGACCCACAAAGAAGAAGATGCTAATGAAAAGGAGAGTCCCCAGTCTAGAGGGAGCTCTGACAAGTCCCTAATTGAGAGGGAGATTGGGTAAGTTCCTAGTTACGGGGGACTTTGGTACATTCTTTTATAGGAATGGGCATATCTTCCCTAGTAGAGAGGGAGAGATAGACACAAAATTATTGTCTTGATTTTGGGAAGAAAGAATGGAGAATTTGGTAATCATATGGCATCTGATGCTCTTTGAGGATGAGTAGGGCATCCAAGATAAGAGTAGGAAAGAGGACCAATATTCTTTGAGTGTTGGGAACCCAAGACAAGAATATTCTTAGAAGGTCATATTGAGTGAACACTCGGGTGGGTATGTACCTTCAGAGACAATGATGAAGATGTTTATAGTCATTGTTCTCACCAACATTGTGCTATGATTTGATGAGATATAGAGTTGTCAGTCAAGGCCTTGTTGGAGAAACAATGATGGTTAATATGGTGCTACATAGGTGAGTTACCAATCTGATTCTTCTTATGACAAATTATTCAGATTGATAATGACCAAGTACCATTATCAATACATCCGTAATTAAGAGGGAGTGTTGAAGAAAGTGTAAGTAGTTTCGGTCTTCCTAATGATATGATCTTTGTAAATGATGAAATAAAAGAAATAAAATTATTTTTGTATGCCTTGCAACATGGGTTTCATGAGAAATAGCTTTATTTGTTAGTAGCTCCCATTGAGATTCTTAGGATTTATTTTAATTCAAAGATTCAATGTCATTCTCTTCTTGAGCCTACGTGTAATGTATACAAGTATATAGAAAAGTATAGAAGCCCTCCAAGGACAAGCCCAATCACTCTTGATGAGGTCGGCCTCCAAGCAATGTAAAAAGCAGTCATGTCAGATCAAATAAGGAGACATAGCAATTCATACTCTCATGTCAGATTATATGCATGACTAACCACTATAAATAGGCGTGTAACATCTGCATTATAGGAGCATACAATTTCAACATCTCTACAACTTCGGATGAGATTCAAGATCTCGGATGCCTCTGAAATCTTAGGGAAAATTAGAGTGAGTAGAGACTAGAGAACTCATATATTTCTGATGTTTCAAAGGCATTTAAAAGATGGATTTCAGAATTCTATGCACTATGTTTTTGGGCTCCTCACTGTCTTGAGATAGTTTCAGCCCCTTGCCAATCTAGGTGATCACAATCATCACTGAAGCAACATTATAGTCTCAGCATACTTGTGAAGAAGAGGGTCTTGAAGTCGCACTCTTTTTCTTGGCTTACATTCTCGATACAGTGACAGCCTCATCATAATTATGATTAGAAGAATTCCATTGATCCCACGTAAATGCACTCTGTCTCATGAACACAATCATGACCTCAGCATAGTCATGTTTGTCATAATGAAGATGTAGTTTCAAGCTCATGATCCTAATGAGGATCTTGGTGGTGTAGCAATGATGCAACAATGATCTCTGTGCAGCAAAGTGTAGCTATGGTGAAACAATCATGATCTTGATGGATATAAGTGTAGATATGATTCATGTATATGGAGATCCCATTTTTATGTTGAAGACATCAATGAAGGTGTAGCAATGGTGTTGCAATAGCAATGAAGATCTTAGTGGTGCAATAGTGATGGCTTAAGGGTTGTAGCAGTGATGATGATCTCAACAATAATGAAGAAGAGGATTGGTGTCTTGGTCTTGTAATGGCTACACAGGTCAATGGTCATGAGCTTAGTATTAGTCAATTGGAATCTATATACGAAGAAATTTGTGTGGGTTTTCCTCTAAAAGAGGGAGAGGTTTTTGGCCGTGGAAGAAAGCCAAAACCTTGTGTTCATTCTCTTTGTTTTGATAACTATTTGATGAACTAAGAAGACACACTCTAATAATAACAAGTGAAGATTGTGCTAATAAGAAAAGTTAAAAATACCTCACAAATAGTCATCATGGCGAGAATAATATTATTAACCTAATTTTGCCTAGATTCTTCAATAGTTTAATAGTCTAAAACTTCAGTTGGTCACAGGGGCTGGTTACCTGAGTCATTGGGTTGGCTCCTAGGATTTCTATTACTGACGTAGAAGGCTTTTGTGGTGTTTTTCCGGAGATTCCGCTTTCTTAAGGTAACCTAGCAGGTTGAATCCCGTTATAGTGGCCTCATATCGCATGTGTTACTCCATTTGTCTGGTTACTTGGGTAGATGTGGGATGATGGTGTTAGAGAGTGGTACGATATCTAGGTTCATCCCTCAAATTGGATGGGTAGTGTGTTGGTCATGAATTCATGTTGGTTTCATATGTGTTCCTTATGATTGTAGTCCATGTTTTTGTTTCATTTGCATAGTGTTGTTATCGGATGTCGCCATGAGTGTATGGTTGTATATGCATTTGTTTTGCATGTCAATGTCTATATGTTGTTATGCATGCATTTTCCTCATGAAAGTTGTTATGCGTAAGGTCATTGTATGTAATTAGGTCATCATGATGATATTGTTATATTATGATGCTAATGTGATAGTTGATATAGAGCAGAAGATGCAAATCATTAAAGTGAAGTTGCAATAACGAACTTCAGGGTAAGAGCAGGTCATAATATAGGTTTGTATGGCGGGAATGTAGGTATGTAAGTTAAGGGTTAAATGCATTATGGTTACGTCTATGCCTTTCATCCTATTGATGTTATTGTTACATATATGATAGATGCTAGTTGGTTAGTGTAGTCATATGCACATGTGCCAGATAGTCATTAATGACGGTAACATGTGGTTGTATGTGTTCTTGTTGTTGTTTTATGATTAGCTAACTTGATGACTATGTTATATGTCATTGATGAATATGTTATAGGTGAACTTATAGTTAACTCAATGATTCAGTTATATGTTATTGATGAGCATGAAATATAACTTATTTTTTTTATATGTTAATTAACTTGATGATTAGGGTTATAGCATTAATATATTGATGTTATATGTATTATGCTAAATTAGATTGGCCTATGGAGATGGTTAGGGTTATGACATTCAGGTGTTAGTCGACATATTTATGATATTGTGTCATACTAATCTAGACTGGTGATGCATATGTGATTGTTATGCATGAATAAAAATTGTTTATGAGTTTGTGATGTGAACCTGTTAGGTACTTACTATTATGGATATCATGACCTTATTCATGGTTGATTTGATATTTTGTGAAGTTATATCATGCTAATCTAGATTGATTGTGCAGACAAGTTAGCCTCCCTTGAGATACATTAAGTTATGAGTTTGGTTATGTCATATATTTGATGTCTGGTTGTTTGATTATGTCGTCTATTTGGTGTTTTAGTGTTTTGCCTATATTGTGTCATCTAGTTCGTTTACTTAACATGGTACATTTATAGTTTGTTTGAATGTTAGGTTAATTTCTTGATATGGGTATGTGTCTATAAGGTGGCATGAAGAAATGATCTTGTTTAAGATGATTGTTCTAACGGATATGTGTTGAGATAGCTAATGTGTACTCGACTATAATAGGTGAGAGTTGTAGCATTAAGTCTAATGATTATGAGTTGACTATGGGTTACGACATAATTATTAGTCTTGGCAAGGGTTGATTTCAAATTGATAGATATGATTGTCTTGATATTTGAAACATGTGGTTGACATGTGTGACTGGTTGTAGGGTAACATACTTGGCAGTAGTATGACAAGGTAAGGTAACTAGTATGTTGTTATGTGTACTTATGCATTGACAATTATGTCTTTATAGTAGTGTGATGCATGGAGTTGCATGGCAAGAGATCTTTCCATGAAATCTTTAAGAATGCTCAACTTGGTATTTCACTTGGATGCACTAGGAACCATGGGGGTAGATTCATGGTGTACGTTTCTAGTTTTATTATTTGGTAGTTGTGATTTGGTTGCGCTTGATTGCATCTTTGTTATGTATAGTGCAAGGCCTTCCGAATTTGTTTGCAGCGTCGTATTGTTATTGATTTTCATGGTTTTATTATTGTTTGTTTCTTGCCTTTCCTTTTATGTTTTGAGTCTTCAAAATTGGTTTTGGAAAGAGGAAAGTTAATGGATTTTGGGAAGATTTGTGTGGTGCCCAATAGGTGATGTAATGCTTCGATGAAGCTCGGTGCATGCATAAGGGTAGCTGAAGGCAAGCATATGATAACTATTGGTTGGGTCCATTGAGGTAAATGGATGGTGACAAGACAAGAATGAGAAAGGTAACATAGAGGGTAAAGTAAATGGATGAATAAAGGAAATGTTGTTCTCAATATTGTGCATGTTGTGCATGAATAAAGGAAGTTCTCTTAATCTTTCCCTTAAGATATCTAGTAATTGTGTTGTGATCATGAAATTTCTTTATGCTAACATTTATATACATATATGTATGTATGTATGTTGTTATCTAACAATATTATCAAGGATCATGATTGTTTTATGTTGATGTTTATATGTATACATGTATGTATGTATGTCATTGTCTCACAGGGTCACTAGGGAGAATTCTTGTGGACGAATGACTGCTTATGCAGGTGAATGGCATGAATAGGTTCTTGGCTTATGAGGAATCAAGTGGGAAGAGTAGTCATGAAAAATATATGAGGTCAATAACATGTGGATATGAATCGATATTGTATTCTTTTATTATTCCTATGTTAATGCTATGATAGGTAACGATGAAGGATACATCAGTGAAATGAAAGCGGTGTGATTCACGACATGTTAGGATAAGCATGGATGATAGAGAGACACTGGAAGCAAGGTTTCCTTGTAGAGACAATGTGGTTTTGTACGTGCAGTACTACTATTGTGTTTATGTTGTGCATGTTGTATATTCAACGATTGTGCCTACGGTGATGTGTACATGTAATATATGTAGTATTGTGTACATATGATGTTGTGTGTATGTTGTATATATGGTGTTGTGTGTACATTACAGATGTAGTGTTGGATATAGATGGTGTTATGTACATGTCAGATATACAGTCCTATGTAAATATTGTATTGAACAAACGATGGATATGCAGTGTTGTGTGCATATGGTATTGTGCACATGTTGAATATGAAGTGTTGTGCACATAGGGTGCTATGTACATGTTGTATATGTAGTGTTATGTACATATTGTTTTGTGTGCATGTTATACTTGTGGTGATATGTACATATGCTGTTGTGTGCATGATTATACAAGTGGTGTTGTGAGCATTTGTTATCGTGTACATGTTTTACATGTGGTGTTGTGTGCAGGTGGTGTTGTGTACATGTCATGCATATGGTTTTGTGTACATGTCCTGCACGTGGTTTTGTGTACATGGGGTGTCGTGTACATGTGCATGTCATGTTTTTTACGTATGGCATTGTGTACACATTATACAGGTGGTGCAATGTACATGTGGCATTGTGAACGCATTATGCAGGTAGTGTCATGCACATGTGAGGTCGTGCACATGTTGTGCAAGTGGTGCTATGTACATGTGGTACTATGTACATGTTGTACATATGGCATTAGTGTACATTCGGTATTGTGCGCATGTCGTACTTGTTGTGTTGTCGGAATGCAGTATGATTTATGTGCATTTTATTGTCATGGTATCATGACACGTGTATTCATTGTGTTGTGGTGTACATGAGCTGAAGAAGTATATGTTATGTTGTGTTGTACACTAGGTGTAGATGTATGTCTGGTACGTTAGGTGTAGGTGCATTGATTACATCATGTTGTATGTTGTTTGTGGTTGTATCTGTTTGGTGCACACTATGTGTATGTGCAAATGGCTGAGGAGATGGCACTAGGTGTTTGTCGAGTGTGGAAACCAATCTAGTGTGTGTAGAATGTAAGGACAAAGGCAAAAGTAAGGATCGATGAACGATAAGTATCAACATTTTATTTTAGTTTTATTATGCATGTGATTTATGATTCTCGTGTATGACATTTACAGGTGATCTATGAATATGGTTGATGGTGGTTACATGTGATTTATGATTTTGAACTATGATGGTGTGTTTTGAACTAAACTAATGTGATATGTTTATACATGATGATTTGGTCGAAGATGCCAATTTGACTTTCTCTGAGTGGAAGCAAACAGAATTGCAAGTTTACCTTATTGGCAAGCCACCAATGAGGTATGATTTGAAGTTATTTCAATTTATTTTAAATCTAATGGAAGTTATGAGCTTGGTACAAGAACCATGGAAATGCCCACCTAGGTGGTTGAATCTGAATACAAGAATTAGCGTAAACAACAAAATAAATTGGAACATGCAGGACTATGTTGGTAGAGCATTCAAGAGTAGGTCCATTGTGGGACACTAATACCCAATAGTGTCCATTAATTTTCATGAGCATGTTATGACGAGTATGTTGCTTTTGAGGCAGGTATATTCCTTGGTTGTTGACCTACCAATGCAAGGAAGCATTGCCAAGGGATGGATCGCTCGGAATAGGGGATGGCAGGGAACTTTGAAAGTGAGTGACTGCATGGAAGGGGTGACCGGATTGCCTGAGGGACTATGTATCATAGAAGGGAAGGTTGAGGATTGATTTGTTTTGGTCATTAACATTTATAGATGGAATCAAATGCAGATTGGGAGTGTTCCCTCGAATAATGAGTTGATAATTTTTTACTAAGATGACAAGTGGTACAATATTATATCACTGGATATTAGATGCAGATTTGACCTTGCAGTGGATTACGGACTTCCTTGGAAGGAAGTGAATCCTAGTACTACTTAGAGGGTGGAGATGTGAGCCTCTAGATTCCCTTCTTGTAGATGCACACATCGTATTCTTTTATTTTTTGGCTGAGAAAATTTTCATATGTGTATATGTGTGTATTATTTTAAACTCGGTATCAAGCTCGATTTATAAAGCTCCACAGACAATATGGTTTTTTAAGTATATGTGTTTGGTATTGTAAGTACTATCTCCACGTGATTTTCTTTGGGATTGGGTAACTTTGTTGGTATTGGTGGTTATAGTAGGGAGGGTGGTACCCCTTCAGTGGTTGCATGGAATTCCTTTGACAGGGGTTGGACATAGTGTTCCAATAGGAAACTCTTATTCTGATTATAATGCTTCTTAGGGAATATTTGTTTAGTTTACTGTAACGTTGATTCTCCAATTTGGGTCTCTTCCCTTGGGAATTTCATATTTCTTTGGGTTTAGACTATTCCCATTTCTCCTCATGTCACACAAATTTTCTAGTCTTTCCTTGCTTTGGTGGGGTCAAATTTGTGTTTCTCTTGGCATGATGTGAGTGTTTTTATTTTATGTGGAGGCATATGTTCCTATCATCATTACCTAAAGCTTCTATGGTGCATGTTGTTGGCGCTAGGTGGTTTGGTCTAGAACTTTTTAGAGTGGGGGAGTTATGAGTGTAGTGTTGTTAGGTGCCTCGTGTTAGCAAAGGTCATTGATTTCCCCCTATGTTGCTCAAGGACTTGTGGCGTTCGCTAGTGAGTGGGTAGCGGGGTATGTGGGGTTGCACGTGTTCATTGGCTTAGTAGTGTGGGAGTTGGTTATTAGCATCTGGAGTTGTTTCTTTAGGGTGGAGGTAGCTTGTGATCGTGATGGTTTTGTGGGAGGGTGGTTGGTTGGATTTCCAATGAATAAGCAAAGGGGCCACCTAAGATATGGAGCAGGGCCGCAAGTTGGGATGGATGGTTCGGCTCGTCACGGAGTCCACATTGAGGATGAAGGCATGATAAAGGAGTATGTTCAAATAGTGGTTCATGAGCTTTCTCTTGTCCAAGTGGAAAAAACCACCTTCCCTCGCTCTAATGAGTGAGAAGCTTAGAGGAATTTAGGCTTATTTGGATTTCATGGACCAACATCAACATGAGGGCAGAATCAATTATATGACTTATTTAAGTGATCTTCACACTAGAAAAGACGGAATTCTAGAGGCCCTCTCCTCCCTTCGCTAGAGTGAGAGGAGAATCATGAACAAATTATAAGAGATTGAGGATCGTGTGGCACACATGGAGTGTCACATTTTAGCTAGGACTTGTCCACTGACGAATCCAAGAAACAATGGGGATCTACCACCTTGACTTTGTAATTGAAAATGTTATCTATGTTTTGTTTTTTGTTTGATATTGTAGTAGGTAGTAAGACACCTCTCGTTGGTTTTTCTTTAGTGGATCACCATTGTATGACTTTGCAGCAAATACCTCTCTTCCTAAACAAATATGGTCACATTTAGGGGAGGGGAAGTGATAAATGTTACGATGTAATCCATTTTATAAAGAATTAATGTATACACTTTGACCGACAAAAAAAAACTATTTATAAGCATCATATTTAATAGCTCTATGTTTTTTTTTAAATAATAAATATATATAAGAACTCAATATTTACAATAAACGTGTTTTCTAACTCATAATATATATATATATATATATATATATATATATATATATATAATATAATATATATATATATATATATATATATATTCTTATAAAAAATGTTAACTAAAATGTGAAATGCATATATGTATATGAGTGTGTGAGATTTTATGCATTATTGATATTTTAATGAAATCAAAATAACATTATTTCTATATAGCTAGATATGAAATATATCTAATAATAAAAATTATTATTAAATGCTAGTATAGATTCACGGTAGGAGGAATTCAATTTTTCAAGATGAAGGTGGTTGAGAGTGGGTACTAGTGTTCCAACCACCACATATCTCATGTATAAACTATACAATAAGGCTAATACAAACCTCGATTGGAATTCCTTTCCCAATATTTATGTGTGTGGTGTATTCTTGTATATGTGTGTTCTAATGATGAAATTTGTTCCACTATTATAAGGCCATGCTCACAACACCCCTCTTGATACTCAGTAAATCCAAAGTTAAGATGAACTTATGTTGGTATAAAATATGTTGTGATAATAATATATTATAGCAATATATCCAACTTAACCTTAAGTGTGCCGGGTGTTTGAGTCAAGAGAGGGTGGTGGGTGGGTTGTCACCATCCCACTAGGCCACATGTGAAGCTATGAGGAAGCATATCCCAATTATAGTATCAAGGTTAACATGTAGGGAGGACATGGAGGATTCTCATATCTCACCATCATGTGACTAATTTAGAGAATCTGTCGATCATTGCAAACATTAATTGATGGATCCTCATACAAATAGAAAGAATTGTGCACCACTTAAATAAATATACCCACCCAAAAGGTGTGTCTAGTTGTAATGGTTCATTAAGGGGGAATTCAATGATTATCACACACTAAGCTGCTACAACTACATGTTTTTCAATTGGTTTCCTTGGAATTATTACTCTTAAGGGCATTTTCATAAGGTGAAAGAATTGGGAACTCACTAATGGCAAGTGTGTTCTATTCATTTTATCCTTGTGTATAATGATTTTTCTTCCAATTCAAATTGATATGTTGTTAGTCTAGATTTAAGTATTTTTAAATTCAACCTTGGTAAAGGCTCACAGAAAAACCCAAGTATATGAAACATATTTTATGTCAATCATTTTTTCTATATCTTTTTTTTTTTTTCCTTTTGTAAAAAGATGAGTTTTTATTCTTATAAAAAAAAAGATAAAAAACTCTTTAAAAAAAATATTTATAATTTCTAAAATTTCTTTAAAATAATAATAAAATTAAATCATACTAATTTTTACACTATTCCAACTCACATTTCAAAAATAAACCAATTTCATAATAAATATATATAAATAATTAATCCAAAAACTCTAAAAAATCTTATCAATAATTTATTTTTGCAATATTAATTTAATTATTATTTTATAATTTAAAAGTAATAATTACTATTTTCAATACTAATTACCATAAATTTTATTTCCCTCAAAATTTTGAATGTCACATGAATCCTCCATCGACAACAATCTCCAAATCACTTTAAAAGTGAACAATAGAAAAAGGTCTGTCTTTCTATCGTTCAAAGTGATTGTGATTTAGGGTGGGCTTGTTTTACAAGCATGGTCGGCTTTAGAAAGTGGTTGCTCATAACATAATGCATATAAAACTACATTCCTTCGCACAATAGGTTATATGCCCAGCAGGTAGTTCTCGGATCCTCACATTATTTATTTTTGGTTTAGCGCCAAAAACTCTACACCAGTTTAATTCTGAATTGGGTCATTCGTAAATAATGGAACACGCTTATGCATGGTTCAGAGATGCCCTTGAGCACATGCAGCAACACAGAGATCCAGTCAAAAACAAATGATTTGTTCTCATTATTATTTGGACAAAACCCAGCTAAACGCAGGTATTGTTGGACAAAATCCACCACCCCAAATCGCGAACAGAATTGAACTACGATTTTGGCTGATCGGATTTTGAAATTGAAAGGTAAAATTGTTTGCATTTGGCCACCCTAAACTCTACATGTTGACAAGTACCAGTATTGACTATAATAATTTACATTGACTATAATAATTGTATAATAATTTTAAGACAATTATCTCCATGCTTATAATCCCTCAACACCCTTCTTGATATTCATGATACTCTCTACTGGTTGACATGTACCAGCATCAACTATAATAATTATTATAAATTTGTTAAGAAAAACAGATTAACTAATGCATTAAATGAATGTTACCTTAAATTAATAAATGTTACTTTTGAATTTAAAGTTGCTCCAAAAAGTTGAAAGCTATTGTAAAATGTTATATAATGCTGCTCCAAAAAATATTATATCATTACTATTCCAAACAACATTCAAGCTATTAAACATGTTGTAGTACCAACATATTGCCAAAAACTTTGTTTAAATAAAAATGACATTAAGCACAAAACCCTAATTTATAAAAATTACATTAATCAAAATCTCAATTCATAATACCAACACTAGTCCAAAGGTAAAAAAAATAATCATCAACACATTGCTTGTATGGACCTATTGCTTGCACAGTTTCATTTATACACATTGAAATATAAAGCATTGCTCCAAAGCAAAAAGGCAAAAGGCAAAAACCATGAACGCATTACTTGTTAATTACCAAAAACAACAAAAGTCTTCCATTGAAACACATTGAGGTTTAACGCATTGCTGGTCAACCAAAAAAATATATACAATTCTTCCATTGAACTCAATTATAAATGGAATGCATTTAAATTGATATCTGAAAGCTTCTATATATGTGAAAACAAAGCCATGTATTAATTCACGTTAACACTTCATTCATAGGATTTCCATGTTAACTCTAGCTTATAGCATTGAAACTTAAGTCACCTTATTGCAATGTATTCAATGCTTTCTATCTTATTCTTAAGTAAAGGTGTTTGTGTTTGAAATTAGGATATAAAATTTTAAATTTAATTCTTAAAATAATATCAACTCATGTAATACATCATTTTATATTATTAAAAGTTGTTTCAATTAAATTTAAGGTCTAGATTAGGATAGAAAACTTAATTTTAATGTAATATGTCTTATGACAATTAAAAATAAATTTAGTGTACAAGGCGTTTGAAATTAGGATATAAAATTTTAAATTTAATTCTTAAAATAATATCAACTCATGTAATACATCATTTTATATTATTAAAAGTTGTTTCAATTAAATTTAAGGTCTAGATGAGGATAGAAAACTTAATTTTAATGTAATATGTCCTATGACAATTAAAAATAAATTTAGTGTACTTTATTCAAAATTATGTTGTGAAATATATTTAACCATGAATACAACTATAATATTTTTTCATATGCTAATAAAATTTGTGTTGATACTTTGAGTGATATTAAAAATTACCATCAAATAATGATGAGCAATATAACACCAAGAATAGCCTAAGATATAACTCCCATTAATGAATGTAAAGATAATATTCATTATCTATGTCTTTTTCCATCTCTCCTTTTATCAAATTTACATAGAAAAGAAATATACTTATTTCATGTCCTTTACATTCTTAATGCCATCTCATACTTGGTGTTATATATTAAACCTCCCCTACTCTTATGATAGTGCTTACATGGTACATGGATGAAGATCAAAACACTGATCTTTTAGATGGCCAACTCAGTCACAATGTTGACATTTATCAATTTATTTTTTTGAGGAGGAGCAGTTGAAGATGAACCATCCTGAAGAAATCTAACACCTTGAAATTGGATTGGCTTGGAGTAGTCAGGAATATGAAATGACACCTCCTTGTCATATCCAAGACCTATTTTGTGCTTGTTGTGGATAAGCTCTTACCAAGATCTGATGATTTTCTTGGGAATTGTAGTTTGAATTTATGTATTTGCATGCAAATCTTTTCCTAAAATGAGCACATGATGAGAGTCAACCTCAATGTTACTGATTTGAGAACTTGCTAGCTACTGATGGGTGTCATGATGCTTGTGTTGTTGTAACTCATCTCTCTGTAACTTTGATTCAAGTTGCATAAATTATATCTTTTCATGTGCATTTTACAAACAGGTTTCAATACCCAAGAAAGTTTCCATAATGATTTGGATTGTGTTATGAGTAGTAGGTACTATCAGAGTGCTTAATAGCTCTAACAAATCATTGGTTCTTTCCATTGTCAAGCTCAACAAATGATAAAATGAGGGGAAAATACCCACTTGTATTCTCAACACATTAAAAATAAGAAAAGACTCCAAGTACCAAAAAAGCCTATGAGATGCCTTAATAAGTGCTAGTAAAAGGCCTTGGTCTTAAATCGACAAAGAGATTTTAGCGATATAGCACAGAGATGGGAGGGATAAAATAATGCATCTTATATATCACGAGATCAAAATTTGTTGTGAGGAAGGATTTTAAAATGACATTGATGATTATCAATTCACAATTAGAACTTCAAATTCCACCCTCTTACACAAATAGAAGCTCTACTAGTGTGGTCAAATTCAAATTGCTTCAACATCTCAAAGTGAGGGATCATTTCAAAGTTTTTGAGATTTAGTTGTTTTGCTTGGAAAAATTTGAGTTTCAATCTCCTTCCTTTAAAACATATAAACTCAAAGTGATAGGCTAATGACATATGATGATTGATTGATTTAGTTGTTTTGCTTGGAAAAATTTGAGTTTCAATCTCCTTCCTTTAAAACATATAAACTCAAAGTGATAGGCTAATGACATATGATGATTGATTCCCTCGTTAAAGCTAAAGGGTCGAGCAACATCAATGGTGCAGAAAATTCCTTTCATAAGCTTCCAACACCTCCTAGAGCTTCGAGAGTATCTTTCTAGAAATGTTTGTAACAGGAATAGCACTGGTGGAGCTCATATCCTTGATCATGTTCTACAACTTATTATTATCATAATCTTTATTGTATTCTTTAGTATTGGACAAGTAAACATGGCATACACACTTCATCGTCATTCATTAACATTTCTCTTCTATTGAACATCTCATTGTGGATCACACAGGTTCATAATCCATATATGTCAAAATATATGTCATTGAAAAATTTAAAGAACACGAGCATGGTCTTCAAGGAAACAACTCAATGCATACTACAAACCACTTACATTCCAACTCAAGCCTTCAATTCAATGCAGAATCCAACAGAGCACACACTAGCATATGACATTCAAAATTATTCAAAGTACAAAGCCTTCACAGACTTGCCAAGAACAGAGAACGTAGCAATTCATTGCTATATTCTCACCAGATCAACCTCATCACATTCCAACACACTATCACTGAACTGAACCAGTCGAAAGAGACAACATACTAAGAGCTAGCTAATACAGTGGTTGCATGCTGCACTCAGCATTGGGCATATAAACCACCCTGAGTTATCAATGAGCCTTTCGATGCATCTCAAGCTCACATAGAGATAGAGGCATTCCCACACTTCTTTTGGTCTTTGGCAGGTTACTCCTTCCTTGTGTATGATTATCTAAATAAACGATTCTTATGATGAAGATCGACACATTTTTCGAGAATTAGCTCTTAAATCATCGGAGGGGATCTCCATGTCTCCATTGTACTCTTCAAGTATTTGCTTGACTTTCCATCAAAACACAAAATATAACTGAGAAGGAGGTGGTCTTCAAAGAAGATTCGAACCCTAGACATTCAAAGGATTATTGATCCCTGCGCCCCTCGCCATGATTTTACAAGGTCTCGATGTGACCACATCAAAAGAGATGCAGTCCTCGTATTCTGTGCAGCTTGTGCTAGCTGTCCCCAATGGCCAATGTCATGAATTTCTTGGTGGAGAGTTGAACCTCGATGGATAGAGAGTAGGTTTTCATCTAAAATGCCAACGGGAATTAAAAGAATGGATGGAGACTCTGGTGTACGTGTAGTAGACTTTCTTGTTTGCATTCATGGGTTCCCCAAGGCGAAGTTTTAGGGTCTGCAACATGTTTATGGTGCAATGCAAGAAATCTTAGATATTCATGATCATGAATTGCACAAAGGAGAAATGCAATCACAGCCCAAAATTCATGGTGAAAGTATCACCGAAGGCCGATTTCTGCCTGTAACCACCCGGGGATTCTTTCACGTAGCGGTCGATCCTTGATGAGCTGATAGCAGGGGGACAATATGTAGCAGAGAATAATGGTAGAGGCCCATTCCTTTTCTTTGCATGGGAGAATATACAGAGCTCGTAAATGATACGAGTTGTTTCTGAATTTCTTTCCAGAACTATATGCAACAGGGACATTAAAATCGCCAAAGAGTTAGGTGGAGCGTATACAGTGTAAGAGGTGAGGTAATGATGGAGAGAGGCTTATGGAATTTGTCTACACATACAATGGTTCAGCAGAGAAACTGTTGAAACCATTTGAATTTCTAGAGTAGCGTTATGCAATAACGGAAAACTTGAAAAATGAAAGGAATTAGCGTATGGCAATGTTGAGCATTAAGGACTCACCAGCACTCATAGCCACATAATTTATATGTGAGTTTTGGAAGGCTCACCAAAATGGAATTTCTAAGCAGCATAGGTATGTTAGTAGAATAGACACAAACTCCACAAAAACAAGGTATGTTAGTAGAATAGACACAAACTCCACAAAAACAAGTGGCTCACTTAAGATGGAGCAGGTTAGGAATGAAGTAGCTCTTATACCATGTTAGACACATATATGGTAGCAACAGGATATGCGAAGCATGAGAGTGTATCTATTATTGACATGATATACATTTATAATATGTAGGAGTGACATTGGTTTCATATTCCAAGTGTCTCTTGGACTCATTAAGAGCATATTAGCACAGTCATCTATCCCCAATTAAATCTATGGGTTCATTGCTTGCACGATCAACAATACACATAGGCATGACACCCAAACATGAAAACAAATTAACCTTTTGCCCACGCCCGGCCTTGTATCTCATGCAAGTTAATAAAGAAGTGACATGTTTTAGACTGTCATTAAATGCAGCTCGTAATTAATCCTCTTCTTTTGCCAACTTTGCCATCCGTTGCCCTTTTAATTATAAATGAGATAGATGATGTAAGAGACACCCAAACCCATCTTACACACGTCCTAACCTTAAAGTGGACTTTGAATTACCCTTCTTGCAGATTTAAGGACAATTAGTGTCTTAGGACGGCATGGGTTTTAGTTGTGTTACTTCCTCCTCTACATTTTGACATTGACTCTACCCTCATGTTAGCTAAGTATCTTGATCCTAAGTCCCCACCTGCTTTTGCTGGTGTGGACAACTAGGCATTCCTTGAAATTAGTGAGGACAACATTTCCAAAATGCCGTTTATATTAACTTTTGGAGTTGATGTCATTAATAAGGGGATCAACCAAGAATTTAGAATTTATTATGTGGTCAGTTGATTTCCTCAAAACAAATCTCAAATGTAACAATTTTGGCTAAAAATCCATGTAAATATAAAATATAAGACCATGGTCATGAGGCAAGTATTCCAATTTGAATGGTGGGAAAAACATCCTAGTGGGTGTTCATTTCTGTTATTATGGCTAAAAGAAAATTGACAAAGGTAATGACAATGACTTTGGAAAGGAAAAATGACACATTTGACACATTTATTTATGAAAATAATGGAAATTAGGAGAAAAGGAAGGTGAAAGGTCACATGTTGCATTTGAGAAAGAAAATGAAAGAAAATAATGGAAACTAAGGAAAATAGAGGCCTCATTAATAAAAATGCTTTTGAGGATGAGCTCACAAGCTTTTTGCCCAAAACTTTTGTCAGTTTCGATTTGGATGTCTCTCGTTTCTATCCCTCTCTCTCTCTCACTCTTGGACACTAAGAGTTTTCTTGGAGCACTATGGCATTGGATAAAAAAAGGAAAATAAGACAAGAGGAAGGAAAGAGAAAACAAGGAAGAGAATGATGAATAAATACATGAGGATTCCTTGTAGGTATTGATTTACATGCATGTTTTCCTTGCTAGATTTATCAGTCATGGTATTGCATGTGGTTCTTTGCTATTATGGCATGGGTTTTGCGAGGTGTGATAATGTTTTGAGCTTAGCCTTGCCATTTCCATATAGCATTGGTGTGATGGGGTTCTCATGTTTTGGCTAAGCTCGATTGCTTAATGGATTCGAAATTGAGTGAGGTGGATCTTTGAGTAGTGGAACACATGGCCTTGTAACCCTTGAACGAGATTATGGATTGCAGTAAAGCTAAATTTTGTGGTGCCTCTATGTGCCTAAGAATCCTTGATAGGTGAATCGCGAGATATATGGTAAATCCTAGAGGTGGTTTCCATTGATTAGGCTTAGGAATCCTTACTCGTCAATGGCACTATGTATGGTAAATCCTATATGGTGGAGTCTTGGTTTAGGGCCGAGTGATCCATGGATCAGACTGAGGATTGTGGTAAAGGCTCAGAGACTTCCTAGGAGATAGGAAATTTTGTCACGATGTAGGTGGAGAAATACAGTGGAATCCATGCCTTCTTTTTCCTAGTGATCTAGTGGAGATCATGGTAGTCCCTTTTATTACATGTTTATTATTTTGGCCTAGTGATCGAGTGTGGATTGTGGTAAAGCCTCGCTTTTGCTGATGAGGGTGAGGTGATTTAGCCTCGAGATATCTTGGTTGGTTCTTTTGTTTCGAGTCTCGCATTCATGCTTAGAATATGGCATGGAGGTGAATGGAGGAAGACAGAACTTGCTCAGCCATTATATGGTTGGGTGGAATGTGGTAGTGCCATCCCTAGTTGGATTTTTCATTAATTAATAATAGCTTATTTTCTTGACATCTTATATGTAAATGTATTGTTGTATATGTGGATTCTATGGTTGATGTATCCTTGATATTTATGTTGTTATTGTGCTCATTATAAGCATGTTTTATGATAGTCATGATGTATGCCTCTCCTCATGTTTTGATTTGTAAATGAATGAATAATATATCTATTACCTAATAGATGATAATGCAACTAATGATATAACAGAACAATGCTTCTTAGTGATTCTCATAGAAGTATGAGACCCATATTTTCAAATTTGTTGTTTACACCTATAGATTACATATTTGTGACATGTTTGGTGAAATGCTTGTCATGACTAGTAGGGGTCGAGTATAGACCTTCTCCTTGTTTCTTCAAATGGATCATTTTTATTTTGTATAAATTCATTTCCAAAAGTGTCATTGATTTCTAGGCAGTGGCTTCGGCCCTCGTCCTGGAAAAGGGCACAACACTAGCTAGAAAAGTCACTAGACCCATGAATACCCACAATGTGGGAGTGTCCATATCCTCCTCAACACATGCATGCCCATATCAAGGGAGCATCTGGGGGATTATGTTGAAGAAAGCATAACTAGGTTCGGTCTTCATAATGCAATGATCTTTCTAAATGATGAAATAAAGGAAATAAAATTATTTTTGTATACATTGTTGAATGGGTTTCATGAGAAATAGTTTATTTTTCATTGGCTCCCATTGAGAGCCTTAAGATTTATTTTAAGTCAAATATTCAATATCATGCTCTTCTTGAGCCTATGTGTAATTTATACAAGTCTATAGAAAATTCTAGGAGATTGCCAAAGACAAGCACAATCCGTCTTGATGAAGCTGACCTCTGAACAATGGAAAAAATAGTAATTGTCATCTCAAACAAAGAGACATAATAGTTCATAATTTCATGTTGGCTTATATGCATCACTAACCACTATAAATAGGTGTTTAAGGTCTGCATTACAAGAGAATAGAATTCAAACATCTCTACAACTCCAGATAAGGGTCAGGATCTCGGATGCCTTTGAAATCTCAAGGAAATCTCCATTGAGTACAATCTAGAGAACTCAAATACTTTTGATGTTTCAAAGGAAAATTACATGATGTATTTCAAAAGTCTTTCCACTATATTTTGGCCTCCTCAATGTCTTGATATAGTTTCAGCCTCCTCCCCTTCTCGATGATCACAGTCAATACTAAAGAAACATTAAAGTGTTGACATACTTGTGAAGATGAGGTTCTTGAAGTGACACTCTTTGTCTCGACCTATTCTCTAGACACAGTCATTGTCTCGGCATAATTACGATGAGAAGGATTCTAGTGATCCCATAGAAACGCAATCTGTTTCGCGAACAGAGTCATGACCTTGGCATAGTGATCTAATTGATAATGAAGATGTAGTTTCAAGGTCATAATCCTAATGAAGATCTCAGTGGTGTAGTAAATACACGAAAATGATCTAAGTGCAACAAAGTGTAGCTATGGTGAAACAATAATGATTTCGGTGGATCTAAGTGCCACTGTCATTCTTGTACATGGAGATATCATTGTTATGATGAAGACCTTGGTGAACGTGCAACATTGGTGTTGCAGTAGTAATGAAGATCTTGGTGGTGCAGTAGTGATCGCCTCATTGCTGTAGCAATGATGATGATATGAGCAATGATGAAGAAGAGGATAAGCGTCTTGCTCTTGGAGTGGCTAAATAGGTTTAGGGTCATGGTCTAGGTATTTTTCAATTGGAATCTCTATAAGAAGAATTTTGTGTGGATTTTCCTCTCAAAGAGTCATAGGTTTTTGGCCATGGAAAAAAGCCAACATCTTGTGTTCTTCTCTCTTTGCTTTGGTAATTGTTTGATGAACTAAGACACACTCTAATAACAACAAGCAAATATTGTGATAATAATAAAATTTAAATGTACTTCACAAATAGTTATCATGGCGACAAGAATCTTATTAACCTAATTTTCCCTATATTCTTGAACACGGTATCAAAGCTAAGGTACTGAAGTGAAAGGAAGGGTATCAAAGGCACATTCAAGGATCAAGCTTCAAGAAGGATATCAAAGCAAGTTGAAGAAAATAAAAGAAAAGGGATCAATATCTACATTTAAGGATCAAGCCCTTGACCAAAGAAGCAATCTACAATGACATAATATTTTGTATCCACAATCATCATCAAGAAGCCACCAATACTCGCACCAAGATGTCCACAAAGCAATATAGCTCAAAGGACCTAAAAAACAAATATCACATAATATTCTAAAAGGATGAAACCCTAGAAGTAGTCCTCATCTACACTAGAAATGAAGGCAAATCATATTGAAGGAAAGAAGGCATTGTCATCTTCAAGGTTATAAAAACCAGCAAGGATCATCTCCTTTCCCTAGAAGAAGATAATCTAAAGAAGTAGAAAATCATCCTCAGTAAAGGGAGAAACCTTTTTCAATTGAAGAAAGGTTTTTTCATCAAAAATAAGATCATCTAAGAGGAAGCTCTAGTACATCTTCTTCAACTATCATCAAATTGATCAAGTAGAAGAGTTCATCTTCACTTGTCAGGTAAGTAATTTTCATTCTTTAATAAATTTGGTAAAATGACTTCATAGTTGCAAGGATATCTATAAGTTGGATTGGTCATCAAAGGTCCTTACATGGAATAAGGAGTATTGTCATAATCCTCATAGATAAGAGAAGTCAGTGAACATATGAAGGTATCCTCTGAATTCATGGGAGGAAACTCTTAAGGTCCTCTCCTCCCTATGTAGCAAGAAAGGAGACATAAAAGAGATATATGAAATGAAAGAAGATATACTCTCTGAAATATAGTGAAGAAGGTCATATCACTTAGACCTGATTGAAGGTATCAAAGAATGACGGGATATCTTCATGAGATGTCAATTGGGAGATCTAGGAGAGATGATAACAAGATAATAATCATTCACTAATGGGAAAGGTAACAAATGTCCATGAACAAGAAGGATACCTCATTCAACAACTTGTTGTCTCTATGCTAGATATAAAAAGGACAAGTTGTAGGAAATGGTGTTGAAGGTTAAAGTACTCAAATATTTGCAGAAAATGAAAAGGAGGTTTGGTCCTCAAACAACAGAAAAAAATGATATGGAAATATTATGAAAAGAAAGCTCATATTGTCTGAAATATGGAGGAAATTGAAGAAAAGAGCCAAGGAAAGAGGGAGTAACAGATCTCTACTATGATCGAGATGGTATCCCTCACAAAAGGGTCCTATCATAAGCTCCCAAATATTTTAGATATGCCCATGATAATAAGATGCATCGTGGCATCATGGAAGCATGAAAAACATGAGCTTGTGACATCACCATGGGAATCACAAAGGACAAAATCCATGGTAGTCTAACGTGAAGGATATATCTCTTGGGAACCTCATTAGACATTGTAGGAAAGGAAGAACTCATCCGAGACAAGGCTCATCATCCATCAGGTGAAAAAGGAAAGATTTTCGTGATGGGGGTATGCAAGATACTCAAGATTCTGTGAAGGAATCCTCATCGAAGGGTTCACTAATCTAGAGAGGAAGAAGGTGTTTCATCAGGAAATCCTAAGTGTTCACTAATCTAGAGAGGAAAAAAGTGTTTCAAAGCTAAAGCGACATCATTCTAGGTGTCATCCAAATGAATTAGATGCAGACATAATATCCTTTTACTTGTTGGATGAGAAAATTTGCATATGTGTATATGTGTGTATCATTGTAAACTCAGCATCGAGCTGGATTTATAAAGCTCCATAGATAGTATCTTTATTTTCTGGTTGAAGAAAATGTTCTTAAGTATATGTGGTTGGTATTGTAAATACATTAATGAGTTGTGTTATAAGGCTCCATGGGCAATATTTTTTTTCTTCAATGCTCTTGCTAGTTATAGCTGTCATTGAACATCGAGGACATGTTCCCCTAAGGGGGAGGGTTATATAAGAACCCTGGTTAAAAATCGATGTAAATATAAAATATAAGACCACATTCATGGGACACATATTTCAACCTAAATGTTGGGAAAAACATCCTATTGGGTGTTCATTTTCGTTATTATGGCTAAAGGAATTCGGAAAAGGAAATGGAAAATCTTTTGGAAAGGAAAAATGGCATTTTTGACACATTTATTTATGGAAACTAGGAGAAAAGGAAGCTGAAAGGTCACAAGTTGCATGTGAGGAGGAAAATAAAGGAAAGTAATGAAAAATGAAGAAAATGGAGGTCTCATTGACGAAAAGGATTTTGAGGATTAGTTTGCAAGAATTTTTCCCAAATCTTTTATTAGTTCAGTTTTGGAGCTCTCTCATTATTTTGTCTCTCTCATTGTCTCACTCTTGGGCACTTAGAGCTTTATTATAGAACTTTGGAATTGGATCAAAAAAGCCAAAGAAGAAAAGATGAAGGAAGGAGAAATTAAGGAAGAGTAAGATTAAACAACTACTGTAGAATACCTTGCAAGCATCAATTTGAATGCATGTTTTGGTTGGTAGATTTGGCATGTATGGTATTGCATGTGGTTTTTTGTTGTTATGGCGTGGATTTTTCTAGGTGTGACAGTGTTTCCATCCTAGCCTTACCATTTGAGGATAACCATGGTGTGATGGGGTTCTCATGTTTTGGTTGAGGTGGATTGCGAGATGGATTTGAAGTTGAGTGAGGTGGATCTCCAGATAGTGGAACACATAGCCTAGTAACCCCTAAACCGAACTGTGGGTTGTGGTAAAGCTGGATATTGTGTTGCCTCGGTGGGCCTAGGAAAAATAAACCAGTGAATGGTGGGATATACAGTAAATCCTAGAGGTGGTTACCCTTGATTAGGCCTAAGAATCCTTCAGGTAAGTACTTTTCATTCTTTAATAAATTTGGTAAAATGACTTCATAGTTGCAAGGATATCTATAAGTTGGATTGGTCATCAAAGGTCCTTACATGGAATAAGGAGTATTGTCATAATCCTCATAGATAAGAGAAGTCAGTGAACATATGAAGGTATCCTCTGAATTCATGGGAGGAAACTCTTAAGGTCCTCTCCTCCCTATGTAGCAAGAAAGGAGACATAAAAGAGATATATGAAATGAAAGAAGATATATTCTCTGAAATATAGTGAAGAAGGTCATATCACTTAGACCTGATTGAAGGTATCAAAGAATGAAGGGATATCTTCATGAGATGTCAATTGGGAGATCTAGGAGAGATGATAACAAGATAATAATCATTCACTAATGAGAAAGGTAACAAATGTCCATGAACAAGAAGGATACCTCATTCAACAACTTGTTGTCTCTATGCTAGATAGAAAAAGGACAAGTTGTAGGAAATGGTGTTGAAGGTTAAAGTACTCAAATATTTGCAGAAAATGAAAAGGAGGTTTGGTCCTCAAACAACACAAAAAAATGACATGGCAATATTATGAAAAGAAAGCTCATATTGTCTGAAATATGGAGGAAGCTGAAGAAAAGAGCCAAGGAAAGAGGGAGTAACAGATCTCTACTATGATCGAGATGGTATCCCTCACAAAAGGGTCCTATCATAAGCTCCTAAATATTTTAGATATGACCATGATAATAAGATGCATCGTGGCATCATGGAAGCATGAAAAACATGAGCTTGTGACATCACCATGTTAAAATTTCTGTTTTCCCACCCCGGTTTTCAGTTTCTCCTTATTTCTCCCATGTAGTTAAATGTCATTTCCCATAACCATACATTCAACAATGCTGAGAAAATAAATTTGCTGAAAACACAAATTCTGGAAACTTTACAGAATGCTGGAAAATGCAGAAATAAAAATCAGCAATAATAAACAGCCATTAAAACACATTAAAACACTGATATTTTTGGTCAACGTGACCCTAGAAAAACCCCCTACAACTCTTGGGGAAAACCAGTTTGAGAGCTCTTCTTTATTTCTGAAAAATGTCTTTTTACAGCAAGAAAATTTCAGCAAAAAATTACAGCAAAATAATTTTTATAGCAAGCAAACTTATCCGTTTTCAGCCCAATGGACCACCTGGAAACTTCTCAGTTTTCAGCAAAAAAATCAGCTTTTTTTGCTTGTTCTTGCTGCTGTTCTGCTTGTCTTTCTGCTGTTCTGATTTTGCTGAAGAGCTGCCTGGTATGTGTGCCAAACTGCTGCCTCTTTCTCCTTCTTGTCCAGAAATCTCCCTTGCTCTCATTCTCCCAATCTGCTCATGAAAGAATGAATGATCTTTTCCTCCTTTTCCTCCTTTAACCCAACCCTAAATGACTTTTGGGTGATCCCTAAATCCAATGGCTGAGATAGATTTAGATCAATGGTTGAGATTAAATGCACATTAAATCTCACTTTCTATTTTTTAATTCACCCCACTTTAATAAAGACCCACTTAGTCATTTATTTCCAAAGTCACTTTTCCTTTCTAATTTTTCATTGACTTTATAAAAGTCACTTTGAAATTAGACTTAGTAACTTTATCACTTAAAGTCACTTTTAAATCAGATTTTAACTTTATAAAACTTATAAAGTCACTTTAGGAGAAAAATTAAAAATCTTTTGGACACTTTTCCCTAGGCCAAAGATCAAAGCCTAAGGGAACCACCTGTCCTCCGGTACCCAATTTCAACACTCCCTCTTACCGAGTAAGGTGTTCCTCACCACACCCATCTTGTCTCTGAAGTAAACATGCTTGCCCCGTGGTAAGGCTTTGGTAAGAATGTCTGCTACCTGCTCATCAGTGGAAATATACTTAAGCTTCACAGCCCCCTTCTGAACATAGTCTCTGATGAAATGATATCTGATCCCGATATGCTTTGACCTGTCATGAAATACTGGATTATCCGTGAGTTTAATGCAACTCTGATTATCACAGTAAATCACTGAAGGTCTCAACGGCTGACCAAATAATCCAAACAACATCTTGCGAAGCCAGATGGCCTCACAACTAGCTAGACTGGCTGCCATATACTCTGCTTCTGCTGAACTCAGTGCTACTGACTGCTGCTTCCGGCTGAACCATGACACAACTGCTGAACCCAACCCAAAACAACACCCTGAAGTGCTCTTCCTATCAGAAGCACAACCTGCCCAATCAGAATCAGTGTATCCTACCAATCTCACTCCATTTCCCTGCCTGTAGTCCATACCATAATCCATTGTCCCCTGCAAGTACCGCAAAATGTGTTTTGCAGCCACCCAGTGAACCTTCCTAGGCTCACACACTGACTCATCGTGTTGACTGCAAAACAGATATCTGGTCTAGTGTTGACCAAATACATCAAGGAACCAATCAGCTGCCTGTACAATGTGGGATCCACCAACTCGGAATCCGAAGCATGAAGCTTCTTCCAGTTGGTAATCATCGGTGTCGACATGGGTGTACAATCCTCCATGTGGAATCTACCAAGGATGTCCACAATATACTTCCCTTGCCCTAGGAAGAAATGCCCCTCCTCCTGCCACACCTCCAAACCCAAAAAGTAATGCATCAAGCTGATGTCC
The DNA here is from genome assembly GCA_000404065.3 of Pinus taeda. Classification (NCBI taxonomy): domain Eukaryota; kingdom Viridiplantae; phylum Streptophyta; class Pinopsida; order Pinales; family Pinaceae; genus Pinus; species Pinus taeda. The sequence continues at coordinate 270 of APFE031567518.1, read as the reverse complement.
TTCATCTCAAACTCTGCTGCAAGATCTCTCTTGCAGTGCTCTATGAGTCTCTCTGCACCTGTAATGATCAAGTCATCCACATACAGCACCAGAATGAGAGGCTCCTCACCTATCACAATATAGTAAAAGTTCGGATTTGCCTCTCTCTTTGTGAAACCCATCCCCTGCAAGTATGTATCTATCCTGGAGTACCAAGCTCTGGGAGTTTGCATCAGGCCATAAAGGGCCTTATTCAGTCTGCACACATGGGACTCCTTCCCATGCACCTCA
>APFE031567499.1:0-14122 GCA_000404065.3 Pinus taeda | reverse complement strand
TGACTACTACTAGCATCTACACTGTCACTGAAGGATCTATGTTGTTGTTGACTCTGCACTGCGCTCCCCCGCATCAGATTTCTAATAGTCTCTGCAACAGTCACTGAGTATCTGATTGCATCAACTACAGTCTGCCACTGATCCATCCTGCTACTAAACATTGTGGGCCCCCATAGCCAGGTAATGATCCATAAGGTGCACTCCTCAAGGATCTTGCCCAACTATAGTGCTTTGGGGCTACAACAACAAGTCACCCCCCGCCTCACTCCTGGGAGTATATCAGCAAAGATAACAAAATCTTCCTCCAACCTGGAGGAAAGCCTATCGAACTTTGTTCAAGCTTCCTACTGGTCCTACTTCTCCTCCTTTCCCTTCTTCCTGAGAGGACATTAGGTACTGTAGTGACCAAGTTCACCACATCTAAAGCATTTGACCTTTGACAGATTTGTCTTCTTCTTTCTCTACTCCCCCTGTCGCTATCTAGGATGCTTTGATGCGAGGGCCACATTCTCCTCCTCCTTCATTGTCTTCAATCCACTGCTGATGCCACTGATGGAGCTCTTTAGCAAAGCTCGTCTCAACTCCTCCTACTACAAATCGACCCACATTCTATCCCAGTCTGGTAACCTATCTCTGCCCAATATGCTTTAGACAAAGACCAGTCACTCCTCTGAGACACTGTTGAGTGCCAATCGCACTAACTACACACACTGAGCAACAAAATTCGTTCTTTTCGCCTTAGAGCTCTCTCACTGATCAACTACACTTTGATACCATGTGAAAATTCCAAACTGTAATCCTATTGCAACAACAAGTATTACTTCTCCTAATTGTTAATTAATTTAACAATTTATCTGCTAGGACAAATATCGAAATAAACACATTGCAACCTTCACAAATAAAATATTCCGGAAAAAATAATGCACTAGAAACTGACAAATGCTAGCACACACATAAAATATGAGACAAATATTTTTGGACAAATGCCCCCGGAAAAACCCAACTTGGGAAAATTTATGCAGCAGTGAGGGTTTTTATTATTATGCAGCAATGAGAAATTCTGAGTACAACTGGATGTTGAAACATAGCAATACTATAGAGAAAAATACTAGTAAAAATATAGTGAGGAATTTCCTCACCCCACAAGCAATCCTCAACGCAACTTACCTTCAGAAACTCGGCCCTCTGACCCTTCGCGTCAGCCTCTGCACAGCCTGTTTAACGTCAAGCCTCTGATTGGTCTCTGATGAAGTCATTCTACCCTTTGTTGGCTGAAAAGATGCTTCTCTGACACTCTAGGACTCCTTCCCAGCCTCTGGAATTGAAGACATCAATCCCTCTCAGCAAATCGAACTTGCCTCTAGAAGGTACTACGTTAGCTTCTCTGTGGCTCTTCTGCCTCTCTGCAAATGCACTCATTGGATTTAGAATACTTCCTCCAGCCTCATTGTCTCTGCCACTCACTATCTGCTTTGATCTCTAGCTCTCTTCGGCAAATAATTGTTGCTACTCTAGAACTCGATCTGCCAAGAAATCAAATTTCTCAAGTGTTTCAAATGCATTCTCCATCACCCATCGATCTCCTTTTATAATCTTTTGTTGGAACACCAACAACCATGATTAAAACAAAATCGATGGCTAAGATCATCTCTGCATCAATCTGTGTGTTTCTAGAGGATTCTCACCTTTACTTGATTAATACTAATTAATTAACCACATTCCCTAAGTTTAGACTTAGGAAATATTTAAAAATTGGTTAATAATCTAATTAAGTCATTTCTAGGCAGAATTTCCAAAAACGATTTTTGGGTTTTGGAGATCTAATGTATTCTAGTCTCTCCACCAAAATCCGTGGCCAAAACACATCTGATGCTACAAAATCTAACATTATATATCCCTTCATCCTTTGACACCTTCAATTTATATACATCAGATCTATGTGATATGATCTTTTCTATCATGTTTTGAGAGAAAAGTTCTACCAAATTATCATATATTTCTTTAGATGTCTCCAACTCGGCTACATAGGGAATGAGAGGGTCTTTAATAGAATCCTTGAGAATCTTTTGAGCCTTGAGATCCCTTTCCATGTATTCAGATAATGCTTGTTCTTTGGATGGCTTGGAGACCTTTCCATGGACATGATCAATGACTTCATTTACTTCAAGGACTATGTCTATCCTTCTTTTCCATGCAAGGAAGTTTGATATCCCAACTAGCTTATGGTTCTCCTTGAAACATGAAGTCATTTTTACTAGATTAGATTATAAGAAAACTGTACTTACTTATGAATATAGAATCTTCAACTTGATAATGATGACGAACTTGTTGCTTCAGATGATCCTTTTAACAAGGTTCTTACTTCGGCGAGGGAAGACTGCCTTCATTAGTATGATCTTCTTCCAAATGAGATTCTTGCTTTAATAAAGAGAAGATTGTCTTTCAATCTAACCTTCCTTAGATTTGAAGGGCTTCCACTTCTTTGGTGATGTATGAGTGATGATCTCTAAAGTGCTTCTAGGGTTCTGATCTTTCTTCATGCTTCCTTCTTGAAGATAATTTCAAGACTATTGCTAGGGTATATTTCTTCCATATGGGGTTTTGGTAGATCTTGATTTCTTGCTTGGTGTTCTTTGACTTGCTTTGATCCTTCTTCGAAGCTTGATTCTTACTTGCTTTGAAAGCCCCTTCTTGACTTTAGCACCTAACCTTTGATACAATGTTGAGAAATCTAGGGCATGAATAGTTAAAAAATTTCTCTGCTTGATAATTGCTTGTGATACTCTTTACTTCTTAGCTTATATAGTCTTTTCTCCGTTATGTTATTATTGTGTTCTTTTCATCAAGACAATTACCAATATGCACAATAAAAGACAAGTGAGACAGTATGTAATCTTACAAGCCAGTACCAAAACCTCTCACCTGAGCGGAAAACCTAATCAAAATTCTTCTTCTAGATCTTCAATTGATGAGTACCAAGACCCTTGACTCAAGTATCCTCCAAGGAACCTTGTCACTAACCTTGATGCTCTGCCTCTTCCCTTTCTCGACTTTCTTCTTGATCTCAAACTGCTCTCCTCGGATCCTTCTAGAGAAACTCGGTCTCTATCCTTCACACTGGCTTCTTCTCGACTTCCTATAGAGAAACTCGGTCTCTATGACCTTACTGGCTTCCTCTAGAGAATCTCGGTCTCTAGATCTCTATCTTGGTTACCCATAACAAGTATCGTAGAAGAATCCTTTCTTCGTTGCCCCAGGAGAACCTTCCCTCACTATCCCAAAAGAAAGTTTACTTCGTTAACCCAGAAGAATCTCTCCTCCGCTGACCTAGAATAATCCTCCTTCGCTTGCCCAGAAGAATCCTCCTTCGCTATGCCCAGAAGAATCCTCCTCCTCCCTTCTTCGCACTTCTCTTCACCGAATGTATGTCGAGTTACTTTCCTCTAAGTGAGGCCGAGTCTGTCAATATATACACTTCTTCTCATGTCCTTTAGGCCGACATGATCACAAGAGTTAGGCCGGCTTCTTCTAGCATGTTCTTCCATTGTTGTATGCCGACTTGAAGAGGATAAGTAACAAGGTCTTGGAGGATACTTTACATAGACAAGATTGACCTTTTACAAAGTGTAACATGACTTCATTACATGATAATGACTCTATTGTTGGAATTTCTAAGTCTAACCCATTAGAAATTTTCTTGCACTATCTAGTTTATTTCGCCTAATTGTTTAATTACTGAACAAGTTATTTAACCATATAAATACTCAAATAAACACAATGCAGTCTCAACCATCTACAGATCATCAACTGAAAGAAATAGACAAACACACAAGGGACACCGTTATTTTGGACAAACGTCCCCCAAAAAACCCAACTTGGGAAGACTGGTGCAGCAGTTTTGAGGGTTTTATTATTAAGCAGATTTTCTTGAGTACAACTGGGTGCCAAACTAGCTCACCTGACAAAGAGATCTATCTGGCAGTAATACCTCTCTTCAGAAGCAGATATTCTAAAAGTCTGCTCCACGAAATTCTCTCCAATGCCTCTCAGAGGCACTGCGTCAGCCCTCCTGGCCTCTGCGTCAGCCCTCCTAGCCTCTCTGTCAGCACTCTAATGCTTTGCGCAGCCTTTCTAGCTTTCTACGTCACTTCTGCAGTCTCTGCGCCACTCATGCAAGCCCTCTGGCCCTCTGCGCAGTCACTGTTGGCCTCTGCGTGGCTCCTGTTGGCTGTGCGTCTACCTCTCTGCCTCTGCACTAGTCTTCCAGCACTATATTTGCCTCTCTGCTATGCACTCACTGCCCCTTGCTGCAATTATGATCACTAGTTTGATTTCTCTTAGCAAACCCCGCTCTAGAAAATCGAACTTTTTATGTTGAGTCTCCAACAGCCGAGATTAAATCTCTAATTAATGGCTAAGATTAGATTTGGCTTCATCCATGTCATTTAGAACCTTCTAACCCAATTTTATATTAATACCCATTAATATTTTTATTTTCCTAAGTTTAAACTTAGGAACCCATTAAAAATATTAATTATTTTAATATCTCCTTCACTGGGTAGAATTTCCCCAAGCCATTTCTGGGCCTTGGAGATTTCATGTGCTTTAGCCTCTCCAACAATTTCTATGGCTAGAGCACATATGATGCTACCCCAAATTGACACTCCCTCTTAGCGAGGAATGTGTTCTAGTAATGCTCCACAACTGAACATCACCCTGATCATCCGGCATCGGTACCTATGCTGATGTTTGGCCTTGCTGCCCAACATCCTCTGCACTGTTGCATCCTTAACTGTTGCCCATGGCTCTAGCACTGCCATTGCTACATTTGTACAGCAACTCCCTCTGCATCCGTGTTGTCGCTGGTCCTTTCTCCCAACACTGCATCTGCACAAGAGCCCTCTCTCATCATGCTGCATCATGCTGCCTATAGCACTACCACTGCTACTATTGCATTGCAACTTCGTTACTGAGACAATGGTAACTGATCTACCCAACCACTGACATCCTTGTCAGGCTAGAAACCCTCCTAATGTTGAAGCTCTCTCTGTCGCTATCCTCTGTTGCCTCTGCGCTGTCACAACAACCTTGTGCCTCTTGCACTGCTGCAACTCCCACTGCACTGCTACAGATCTATGCACTCTAGCAATCTCTATCGCTCCATCCGCATCTACTTCTATCGACATCCACCATCCTGCTACTGTCACTTGGGGCTCCTGTAGCTAGATATGAACCAAGAGTTTGGGTACCTCAAAGATCCTGCCCCACATCTCCTGTAGTCCTCCTGGCTACAGCTCGATGTTTCCCCACCTCTTCTCTAGAAGTACATGAGCACTCATGGCACAATCGTCATCATCTTCTACCTCCTTTTCCGCCTTAGCTGGCGCTGCCTTGGAGTCAGACGCCTCTCCCTTATTCTTCTTCCTGGGACACAGGCTTGCATAATGGCCCAGCTCCCCACAGTTGAAGCACTTAATCTTGGAGAGGTCATTTTTCTTCCTCTTCCCTTGCTGCCTCGCAGATGCTAGAGCTGCATCCTCTTCCTCCTCTTTCTTGACCCCGGCTCCTTTGTCGCTACTTCCTACCATGGTCAGCCGTCTGATCTCTTCTTGGCAAAGAGCTGCCCATAATTCTTCCCCTCCTAGAAGATTGGCTCTGCCCAAAATGCTTTGGACAAACGTCTCCCACTCCTCGGCGACTACATTCAGGGTAGTCCTCACCATTAACTCTTAATCCGGCGTGGCCCCTATGGAAGTCAGTTGGTCCCGAATCTCCTACAACCTACTGAGGAAGTGATCTATCTGCTCCCCCTTCTGCATCTGATACAACCGCAGCTAATTCTCCAGTAGCATCTTCCTCTGCACAAAAGTGCCTTGATCCCACATCGTCAAGGAAAACCAGTGCAGCAGTTCTGAGGGTTTTATTATTAAGCAAATTTTCTTGAGTACAACTGGGTGCCAAACTGTCTCACCCGACAAAGAGATCTATCTAGCAATAATACCTCTCTTCGGAAGCAGATATTCTGAAAGTCTGCTCCACAAAAGTCTCTCCAATGCCTCTCTGATGCACTGCGTCAGCCCTCCTGGCCTCTGCGTCAGCCTGAAACCCTCTGCGTCAACCCTCTGATGCTCTGCATAGCCTTTCTGGCCTTCTTCGTCACTTACATAGGCCCTCTGTGCAGTCACTGCTAGCCTCTGCATGGCTCCTGTTGGCTCTGCATCTCCCTCTCTACCTCTGCGCTGGTCTTCCAACACTATCTTTGCCTCTCTGCTATGCACTGACTGCCCCTCACTGCAATTCTGATCACTCGTTTGATTTCTCTTAGCAAACCTCGCTCTAGAAAATCGAACTAACTGATCACTCTAGTGTGTCTCCAACTGACCCTCAAACCTCCTCTTATACTTTTTCTGTTGAGTCATTAACGACCGAGATTAAATCTCTAATCAACGGCTAACATTAGATTTGGCTTGATCCATGTTATTTAGAACCTTCTAACCCAGTTTTATATTAATACCAATTAATATTTTTATTTTCTAAATTTAGACTTAGGAACCCATTAAAAATATTAATTATTTTAATTATCTCCTTCACCGAGTAGAATTTCCTCAAACCATTTCTGGGTCTTCGAGATCTCATGTACTCTAGCCTCTCCACCAATTTTTATGGTTAGAGCACATCCGATGCTACCCCAAATCAACATCTATCATTTTATGACTAGATGACAAATAATTCCTAAAGACTCTCAAATGGAGTCTTGACTCGTAAACAAAATCTCTTGCTCATGAAACCCATGAAGCAAATCAATACAATAATTTATTTTTCTTCTATACATCTCTTTACATAAAATCATAATTACATGTCATTATGAAGACCGGACCTAGTTATACTTTTCAACAATAAGTTGCAATATTTTCATCTTCATTCATTTCCAACTACTCAAATTTTCCTCTAAAGGTCTAAAGCTTTGCCTCCTTGACTTTCTTGTCCCCTTCATATATATTTTGAAGCTTGTCCCAAATGGCTTTGGCTAATTTGCAATGCATTACTTTATCATATACTGATTTTGTTAAGCCATTAAAAATAGCACTCATAGCTTTAGCATTACTATCATCGACCTTTAACCTGTGTCATATGTTGGAGGAGTTGAGGGTTTCATGTATCCAGTGTTTACAGATTGCCAGACATCATATCCTTTTGCTTGCACATAAGCTTTCGTCCTTCCACTCCAAAGTGCATAGTTTTGTCCATTTTCAAGCTACAACCTGAAGGAGACTTCACTCTCCTACCTTGAACCACCCAACCACCCTAAAAATATAAAATGATGAATGAACTTGTGTGCTCCCATACCAGGGGCAATGACCCACTTACAAAAATATTCAATGATAGCTACACTTCAAAACCCAATTATAACTATCCAAAATTCTAACTATTGATGTATTCCATTGATGTCCAATTAAACCTAAATCAGAGATTTCCACTAGTATACCTGAAGATGTTGATGTCAAATATACTCCTTACTACTAATGTCAATTATACTCCTCACTATTGGATGTCCTTGTACTGAGTCTAGACTTCAAAAGTTCTCAATATGTCAGTGCCTTTAAATAACTTGTGACAGCTTCTTGATAGCTTCTTATTTAATTCAATGTCACCCATCTTTTTACAAGAGCAATTATAACTCAGAAATGTTGCTTTAAGATTATATGAAGGGCTTTCTAAACCTTAGCAACTTTAGTCCTATAAGATGTGCCAATGATACCCACTAAATGTTGTACAGTAGCATAATCTTTTATATCCTTGAAATGTTACAAACTCAGCCAAATCTATGCAAGTCTCGGACTGGCCAATGATGTCTTTTGAAAACACTGCTCCTCTAGTTAGGGCACTTAACAAGCATAGCTTCAAAACTCGCCAATGATAAGCCAAATTGTCATGATCAAAATAGCCATATGTATCTCAAAAAAGTTGAGCTAATAAGAGGTCCAAATGGTCTAGTTCTTATCAGTCTTGGTTAGACATTGAATAGGTGAATAGGGATAGAGAAAACCACAAGGACAAAGAAACTCCTTTGCAGTCAACCCTAGATCCATTGTTGTCTCAGACATCTTCCATGGAATTCAAGAGGAGCCAAGTCTAGTTGATCAAAAGGGGTTCCAAACTACTCTACACTGCCACTAATCTGATACTTAAGAAGGTTCAATACACAGAATTAAAAGACTCTAGGTATGCCAAGAAAGTTTCAATTTTTGTTCTCCAAAACAAATCCTCAAGGCCACAAATAACTTTCTTGAGCCATATCTAAAGATTTGTATATATATTCAAACTTTGCTTGAAGAAACTCAAAGAGATCCCTTCATTTGCTCTTGATAAGACGTCTAAAACTCTAGCAAAGACAAAACCTCATAAGTTGTGGAAATATGTGCCCTAGTAGGGGCCGAAAATGCAAGTAAGTTGGCTTAACTAGTACGCAATGCCTTTAAGGAAATTTTGGCATGGCTCTTTGTTAAAACCATCTTAATCTGGCACAATTTTCCCCTATTTCAGACAACGTTATCAAAACCAGACTGGAACTAGCAGAACTAATTGGTCCGACTGGTTTGGGCCAAAACTGGTCTAGGTAGGGCTTCAGAACTTAAATAGGCCAATTTGGTATTGAACCAGCTGGGTCAGGACAGGATCCGAACTGCTTGTACTTGCACGGGCAGCGTAAAAAAGTTGCCTTTTTTATTTTTTATTTCTTTCAGTTGGTTGGCCCACTTCTAATTCTCCCCTAGGGCAACCTAATATTCAAGCATATGGCCCTAGTATTGCTATGCAATACATGGTAAATTTTTAACATTACCATGATGACTTAGGAAGTTTGAGAGTGGTTCCAACCTCATTGGATTTCATATGGAGAAAGTAGAATTTTAGGTTTCACTCAAAACCCAGTAGACTTAACAATTTTTCAAGATTTTAGGATTGGGGGGATTGCAACGTTTCATTGGATTTTGTCATGTACGAGGGTATGGAACTAGTATTTAATAAAGAGCACCAAGCCCTCTATTTACTTCAACTTTAGTGGTATTGGTCATCGAACTCCTCTATCATGACTCTACAAAAAATGTACCCATCACTCAAACAAAATATTGACATGACATGCTACGTTTTTTCTATCTTATTTTAATGCTTAGAGGGTTATATTGATGACGAAGATCCAAATATAGGCAATGATTTGATGATATGTAGGCATTTGTTGTAGCATAATTTTTCTTGGATGCTAGAGGCCATCTAGAGCCTATTTGTTGATGTATTTTCAGTTCAGAGATGGATTGCAGTCGATGCTATTTTGGCTATGTGCACCCTTACATGACATATAAATGATAACTTTTGCTTATTTTTGTATAAATGGTTTGGATTCATATGAATGCACGTGTATATATATGTTTTTCTTTAAAATTTGGATATTTTATGTGTTTTTGGTCAACTAGTTTTTTGGTCCAGTTTTTTTTACTGATTCTTAGTCCATAAGGTTTTCTGGTTTGGTTTTGTTGACCACTCCATGTCAACTACCCCATAGTTGTACATTTTTTTGCAAATGGATTTCGATTATGTTCAAGCACTCAAATGATCCACAGATTCATCGTTATCAGCCATATGTACACTAGAGTTTTATCAACCCATTCTGCATTTTGTAATGTCAATGATGCTAGCAAGACAAATGTTTGTAATAGCCTAGGTAAATTTATTTTTCTAATGATGATTTCCATCCTAGGAGGTTTTTCATCTCACCAATTCATGTGTGTTTCTAAACACAAATGATCCGCAGATTTTTACCCTCCAGCCTCACCCCAAAGCTAGGGTGGATTTTGTCGTCAGATCTTAAATGAGTCCTCGTGTTATTTATCGAGTCTCTGTAAAAGTGATTTGGGAATAATTCTAGCTATTTGGTTAAATTATTTTATTACAAGTCACTTAGTCTACTAAATCATATTTTGTCACAGAAATAGGTAATTGTTGAGGATCTATAACGAACGGGTGTTCCCCCTTCATGGGTTAGAAATTCATATTTCATGTAAATAATATTTTAGCTATAATGCTAAAGTATTAGAGGGTTGGAAAAACTAATAATCCCCTCATGAGTCAATTAATTAGATTTTCTGGCTAAAATAAATTAAAATGCTAAAACCGGAAATTTAATTAATTTAGGTCCTAGGAAAAAATAAATCTTCCAACATTTAAAATTCGTGGGTTTTAAAGTTTTTAATTTTTGAAGGTCCCCGGCCAAGGGAATATTGAAAATTTCAAGATATTTACCCTTGGGCCTTAGTAGTTAACTCAAAGTCAATTTTTTAGACAATTAACTCAAAATAATCATTTTTGAGTTAATTAAAAAAAAATTAAAAGTGAAATTCTAATTTCCTCAAAAATTAACTTAATTTCAACACTGATGATTCAAAGATCATTTGATCTTCATCAACAGTGGAGATCGCTTTGACGTGGATCAAGCCATCTAGCTGTTGGAGAATTTATCCATAAATTAGAGGTCTCTCTCCATTATTTGGAGCCGATTTTTGGGGGTTTTAGACCGTCGTGTTCCTCTTTCAGATTTATGTGGTAATATTACTCTTAATACTCTGTTGCTTTTATTTGTATTTGTTGGATAATAGCCTTTGAGGATTGATATGTGCACAGGTATCTTGCACAGATTTCTGGGTTTTTAAAATATCATCTTGATTTGATATAACTAGCATGTATCTCTATTTCTTGATGATTTTATGATTATTTTGAATCTCTATTAATCTAACAATCAAATCTAAGCGTGCAGAAGTTATTATTCAGGATTTGGGCGTTTGGGGAAGTCCTCAGCTAGACCAAGTGACTCTCAGATTACAAAATCTAAAGAGCCTACTTTTTTTAATTCCTGAAGTCATCTTACAAAATATTTTATTCGCAGGGTTGTTCTTGGTCTTGTGCCTCTTTAAAATTTCCATTTTCTTTATAAATTTGTGCAAAATTGTTTAGAACTAGTTAATAGAGGGCTTCGATCTGCAGACCTACTAGATCTGTAGAATATTATTGTAGATTTGTAAATTTCAATTTTTAAGGGTATTTCATATTTTTGTATATACATGTTTTGGGGTTTTCTATCTTTTGCTTGTGCAGGAACAGATCTGAAGATTGCAGACGATATTTATGGATTTTGGAGACAGATCCGAGGCCCGGAGGGCATGATCTAATCTTCACTTTTGTTTGTAGGTTGAAGAAAAAATTTAAAAAGATTCGCAGAGAAATTATTTTAGGGCCTTGAGGCCCTACGCTGGCCATCTCTATCCCCTTGCTCCATCTTCTTTCCTTCTCAGCCTAGTTTCTCAACCTCCCTCCTCAGCCTAGTTTCTCAGCCTCCTTCCTTCTTCTCGGCCTCCCTCTTCTCACCCTCAAGCCTTTCTTCTTTCACTCCCTATCACCATAAATTTTTCCCATAAAATTTCCAAAAATTTTAACATATATTCTCAAAAAAAAAAAAATTCTAAGTTCAGCATTTGGATTTGAAGATTTTTAGTGACTTGGACAGCTTGTCTCTGTATCTCCAAGCCCCTAAGGGCTAACTGGTGCACATCCTCCAAACCCTTACCTCATTTCATTGATCTAATTGAAAGTAAGACTAACACTGGCATAGAATTTCAGTTAACTAAAGTTTAGCAGCAAATTTGGTTTGAATCTTTTACTGTAGTACATTTCAGAAATAGAATTATTTTCATAAACTTCTGCATGCTAATTGATAAATTTCTTAATATTATCTCACTGCTTTTTTCAGTGATTTATTTCTGTGTTTTAAGATCAAATGCATCACTAGACTGGAAATAGTTAAACTCATAATTTTTCTGAATCATTAATTATCAAATTGTCATTTGAAGTTTCTGTTGTTACAAAGAAAAAATTTGAATCTTGAATGGTTATAGGATCACTGGTTTAAAATAAATTCATGGCATTGACATTTGTTTTAAGAGAAGATTCCTAGAACTAATATTTCTAATTTTTGTAATGTGAGTTCTTAATTTAATTTTTGAAGTACATTTGTTTTCACATGCTCATTAAGGAAGGATTAATTTAGTTTTACTTATGCGTCTAATGATCTTTGATTGATTACCTCATGCAAATGGATTTCTGAATATTAAGTGTTTTATTTCCGGCATTTTACATTGGTTTCCTATTGTATATTTCAGTAATTACTTGTGCAGACTTCATATTTTACATTGCTGGTATAAGTATTTGTTTTCACATTAAGATCATTTTTTGAGCCTTAAGTTAAATAACACTAAAGACATATTTCATAAATAACTCATATTTTAGGCCCTATTTTCGCCATCACATCATTTCATTTTGCATTTCCACACTAAGCTAGTATTTGCACATTAAAATTTTACTTCGAAGAATAAGCTTGGTCGACAGAAACATTAAGGGATCAAACTTAAAACATGAATTTAACTAAAATTAACCAGGTCTCTGCATTTCACATAGCTTTAAGTTTTCCATTTTCATATAAGGTAGTCGAATCATTCAGCAGTAGTTTCCCATCCATTACTTGGACTTTATTTCCTTCGCAAGATAGTTGACTCCACAAGGCACTGGTATCATTTTTCTCAAATCTAATTGAATCCTTCAAAATCTTGCACAATCTAAAACAAATATTGGTTGTTTAACTGTGTCTCCCAGATTGGTTGGTTCCCAACTAATCTTCCCTCATTCCATTTCCATAGGGTCTACCCCCCTTAGTCTGCTAATGGAGACAACTCAAATGGAGAGATTGGGGATCAGTGCAGTGTTTTTAAAACCGGCCACAAAAACCGGTTACCGGTCTGACCGGCCGGTTAGCTAGGCCACCGGTCAGAACCGGCCTTAAAACCCGGTTGGACCCCTTCAATCGCCAAAAAAAAGCCCTAACCGGGCCTAAACCGGCCGGTTTATGGTCAAGCCCACCGAAAAGTGTCCGAGCGGTTTCCAGTTACCGGTTTAGGGGTTTTGGGGGCAAGGGAAAGGTGTTTTCCCTCCAAAAACACCCTCTCCTTCACTATAAGAGACCCCTATCACTCTCATTTGTCTCACACAACTCATTTGGAGTGTTTGTGAGTGTTTGTGAGTTTGTTTGTGAGCTTGGAGAGTGTGGAGTTTTTGCTAAAGTAGTCATCTTGGAGTTGGAGTTGGAGCTATTTTGGAGATAGTGTGTAGCTGTCAGTGGAGTTGCCATCTTCAAGAGGAGGCTAAGGGAGCTATTTTGCATTTCCAGGTAAGGATTTGCACTTGATAATTCCTCATTTGAGTCTGCTGTCCATGAATGTTTTTTTTTATGTGTTATTACTTCTCACTTCTATGATTCATGTATGCTATAAACTCTAGCTCTATGCTATCAAATTTTGTAGCTTGAGCCTTGCATGTGCATTTGTTTTGCTACATTTATCTTTGGTTTTCCATGTTGCTTAGCTGCAATTTTTTTTTAAATGGCAGATTTCTTTGCAAATTGTTATTATTTCAAGCAAACATGGCTCCAAAAGGAAAGGACAGTGCATGGGCTCATTGTGATGTAATTGATGGGAAAATGATATGCAAATTATGCCATAAACCTATTGGGGGTGGGGGTATTCTTAGGTTGAAACAACACTTGGCTGGGATAAGAGGCCAAGTAAAGCCATGTGATGCACCAAATGCACTGTTAGGTCCTATTAGGGCAGAATACATTTCCAAGCTTGAAAAATTTTATGAGGATAAGGCTAGGGAGAAGGCCATCCAAGATGAAATTGCAAGGAAGAGGGAATTAATAGAAGCCATGAAAGAGAGTGGGTATGATGATTATGAGATTCAAGACTCCTCTTCTATCCCTTCCACCAATGACCCCTTTCACTATGTTCATCCTTCTGTGACCGTTGGCCAACCATCAAAAGGAACAAAGAGATCAAACATCCAAAGTTATTTCTCATCTTCTGCCAACATTACCTCTTCTAATCCCACTTCCTCCCAGCCAGGTTCTCAACCCACTTTGCATCAACATTGGAAAAAACAATGCAAAGAAACTTCTCATCAATACATTGCTAGATGGTGGTATGATTCAGATATCCCATTTAATGCTGCTCGCTCACCTTATTAC
>APFE031567498.1:2219-24906 GCA_000404065.3 Pinus taeda | reverse complement strand
CTTAACTTTATTAAGAATTACTTATGACTAATACTCCCACAATACACCAAATCACATTAAACATTAAATCGGTTAAATTAACCTATTCCTTGTATTCTGCATCATTTATACAATCTCATTAACACACCCATCATAAAAATAAAACAACAATGTTCCACACACCATCCAGAGGTTCAACTCAAAAGTTCTGCTTAGACTCTAGATCTAGGAATAAATGTGCACATACGGTCCTCACATATTTGACACCCGAAAACTCCAAGCCCGTACGACACATCCAATGCCGCAATTGACATCTTAATTCAGTCTTGGAGTATTCACAAAGCTCAAAAGGAATATATCGTGAGGTCGTGAGCCTCTGAACATGCAAGCGGCCTCGTGGGATGCACGTGCCACTGTTTCTGCCGAATCGCATAAGATGCCACCATTCAAAGTTGTTTCATACCCGTGACGGAAAGTTACGCATTGTATGACCTATCAACAATCCGCTCTAAATTGACTACACAAGTCCTGAATACAAGATCCACTAGCACTGCCCGAGAAGAACCGTCGCTAACATCGTTGATCCTCCCCAGCTTCAGATTCATGATCGATGTCAATGCTCACTTCATTATTTTTCTACCCCAACACCGATTGCAGAAAGAAAACCAAACGAGAGGCTGTACACACAACTTTCAGAGCTGGGAGATAGCAGGGTGGTCTTATGATCACTGATCTCTGACAGTGGTGAGATCGTAGGGGACAATTTCGGTGGCTAGCCACTATTTAATAGTGAAGAACATTGCAGAAGATGTGAGGGCCTGTGTAGGTCACCTCCACGTAGTTGCAGTACCATTCATGGTGAAGCCCGAGGCGCCGTACCATCAGACGCCAACACCATGCTGCAGCGGGGCGATGCAAGACGGGCCACGTCCGTTATATAAGTCGAGGTTGCTCCGCTCGAAATAGTTGTAGCGCTGCCCCATGAGGCCGCCCCACGCCTTCCAATTGTCGATGAACACCTCTCCATCGAGCGGACCTCCGAGAGAAAGATTGATCTTGAAGCCCGTTCCGACCTTCCATATGCTGCTCGTCCTAAAGTACAGCGTGTAAATGTAGGTTGCCTCAAAATCGATTGAATCTCCATAAGTAATGGTTGAATAAGAGAAGGTAGACCACTACCTTCTTTAATAGCCGTAATTCTCTTGCCATGAGCCCATTCGACGACTGATGTGTACGCGGCATCCGATTGCGGCCCAACAACTCCAAACATAACGCGAACAAATTTAAACACAACAAATAATATTTTTCACACAAACAATATATCAAACGCTGGCCTACCCTATCTATTTACAGAGCAATGTCGTACCCTATCTATTTATGTAGCAATGAATTCAAATCTCTCTCACATTTCGGTAAGGGAATCAAGCAAGAACTAGTTCTGAAATATTTTTTCTTACACGACGACATTCGCACAAATAATATATCAAACACTGGCTTACCCTATCTATTTACTTAGCAATGTCTCACCTTATCTATTTACCTAACAGTGAATTCAAATTTCTCTCATATTTTGGTAAGTATTCAAGCCAGAACTAGTTGTTACAACATGATTAAAAAAAACCAGAAAAGAGTAGCGAAAGAGACAATGGTTGCACACCACACAAATCAATTATATATTATTTTATTATTGTTTATAATACTTCAGATATATAAGACATAAATTATTGACTTCCACAACTATAACTCATATATGAAAAATAACAATATCTAGATTGACATCCCTAGACTCATAATAACAACTACACAAAAGCATTACTTCCAAAACTTAGGTTTATATTTTCATTTTCCAAATTATTAAGCTTTACACATTAGAATAATTTTCTATTTAATAAAAACCGAAATCCTTAAACTAATTAAAATAATTTTAAATTTATCTTATCACATATTTTATTTTTAATAATTTTTATGAATTAATTTAATTCAATTCTTATATATAAAATTAAAATTATCACTTATATTACAATTAATATATGTGAGTGCTATAAATTTGAATCTTTTGAATGTTTGAAAGTCCCTTATTCTTCTTGTGTGTCCTGCACTGATCTTCATGCTTCTTTATGCCGCAATCCTATCTCTTATCTTTCTCTTCAGGCAGTTGTGAGGATCCAATCCACAACAGTTAGTAGCGTCTGTCAAACTCAAATTGATATTACAATTTAATGTGATACTTAAATTTCTAAATTACATTTTCATAATATATTTTTCAATTTTAAATAAAAATAAAATAAGGAATAGATCATTACATATCAATACCCATGTTAGCACATTTAAAAAGACTTTTCGTAAAAGAAAAATATCACACAATTCCTTCGTCAAACATCAACATATATATAAAACACATAAACAAAAAAAATCATAAAATAAATGTAACAAGAAATTTGAAAAATTGTGATATTATGTTATTATTGTTTTTATATGTATATATATAATTAAATTAAGAGACACATTTTACATTTAATAGGAAGGAGATTCACCATTCTGGTTGTATTTTAACTTAAATTTAAACATTAAAAAAAATTACTTAAAAATTAATTTACTATAGTTAATAATAAAGATAAAGATATATATTTGAATGAGTTTATTGATTAATAAAGATTACATTTATATGTAAATTAAATATATTGGATATTTGGTATTCTAAAATATCATTAAAAAAACACATCTCTTTTATAATATAAAAATATTTAATGTCTATATAAAAAAATATAATAATAGACTAGAATAGATCATTTTAACAATTTAAGTATGTTACGAGCATAGATCAGATTAACAAGTTAACAATAGGTTCAATCCTTAGAAAAATGGAAATCTTTTGTTGAATCCTTCGAAATTGAAATCTTTATTGGCAATATTTAAAGAAAAGATATAATTTGAAGTATGCATTTAACCTGATTCAAAAAAAATCAAAGTTTCTTCACATTTGTTTAGGTAAAATAACAATGTGAAAGTAAATTTCAATTTTAAATGTTATATAAAATATATAAAACCTAATATCCGTTTTAACCATTAAAACTCTCCCATTAAAACAAGTTTTTAATTATTAATATATTTTTAATTATATATCAATATTAATAAATATATATTGCTTTTCGTTGAATACTCTCCTGCAAATTGTGGGCTTCTATTCCCACACATGCTTTCTGTCATATCTATGATTAGTTTAGTCACTTCTATTTTCTACTACCATGATTGCACCTAGCTGTTGACTGATTCACTAGGCATTTTACAGGTGTATTCCATGGTCGCGTGAGCGTGCTGGAATACGAATGATACCCGATCTTTGACATAGTTTTCTTTTTTTCAGTAATCACAATTTGAGTGGTCTTGAAACTTACGTGTTTATCTCTCATTGTGCGTGTCCCAAAATAATTAATATGTAGATGCTCTTTTTACAAATGGTGTTCTGGTCCTTTTTCAAATCATTACGTTAGGCTGACGTGTCTATGATTTTAGTTGTTTTCCATCGAAACTCTCAATCATATTTTCCTATATAATGTCTGCCTCGAGGGGTTGGTTAGATTTGTAGCAGCAGCACTATAACGTGAAGATCATCGGATCATCTATGGTTGCCGGACAGTATGAAAAGCAGCAAATGGCCATTGAAGTCCTCCTGCTATTCATACTGTCTGGCAAGCCTGGAATATCTGTGGAAGAGAATCTATATGAGGGCTCGAAAATCAATGCTTTCAGGCTATCCTACGACGTTTGGAAATTTCTATTCTTCTAATCATCTCGAGGTATATCTATAACATAGGCTCGTTTTCGCAGTCAATAAGCAAATTAAGGTTTTCTTTTGGGTCAAAATAATGTTCAGGTACTTCAGAAAAGAACACGTTGCTCCTTTTCCTAATATTTTTTTGTTCTACAGCACAAGAAGCACCAAGATTTGGAATATTCTCTACCCAGGTTGTAGAAATGGTTGCTTATTTTGAGCCAACTGACATCTACATGCATGTTTTTTGTGGTGCAGATGATTTTCTTCAAAATCTGCTTCCATGGTAGCAGCTTCTGCACTTGCCACATGGAGGATTCTACGAAAAGTAGTTGTATTGTTTCGAATCCTTGCAAACTCATTTATCAGAAATCAGTTTCGCTCGAACGTGGTTTTATTGCATATAAGTTTCATGGTTACCTGTAAGGCTAGTAAGCGAGACTGTTTTCTGTTTCCTTTTATCAGAGTACATTTGCAATTACTTGTTGAAACATGGAGATTATGTATTTAAGCTCTGAACCTGACAAAATAAGCAGGGACAATTGCATAGAGAGGATTTCAAGAATGGTGTATTTGTTGATTTCTATATCAAGGGCCTGCGCCTTCAAATCTAAATATTCAATAGAAACTAATCAGTAAAAAAAAGAAAACGGACAGTTATCAAGTACAAAAGGTGCAACACATTAGAATGGAGATTATTAAGAAAAGGAGAGGGAAGAAAAACACGAACCTGGTTAAGCGTAATTACTTATCGTCAGATTACTGTTCTAGGTCCTTTAATTGAACACGAAAGCTGTAATTACCGAAATTATGAGTTGGAACATAGAGTCAAAAATATGTAAAACTAAATATACGAAAGAGGTGAATATAGTCTTATTTAGATCTAATGGCATGTTCCTTGTAGAATTCGATATTCGATACTCTAAAAACTTACACAGCTATTGCTTAAGTAGTTAATATTTACATATCACATTTTAGTATCCTTTTAATTTTTTACTTCAAATTTACTTAACAAACCTTAAATATAAACATATGTGGGGTTTCAAATTTGATTTAAATCGGATCTACATTTAATTATATTTATAACCCAGGTGCTAGTTTCCTTACCTTGATTGTTTCTTTATTTGTTAAACTAAATCCACTGGACTTAGAATTTTTTGGTTGAAAATAATGTTTCTATATCATGTGTTTTATGTGTATTATAAATTCTTGTTGTGTCATATTTCTACTTTCTTAAAATCCAAATTTGCCAAAATTATTAATTTATATCATATATAATTTTTATAATTAATAAAAATACAAAAATAATTTATGTAATATATAATTTTTTTTGTTTTCTCTTCCTAATTTAATAACACATTCTCTTCCATGATCTTGGCTCTTGCATATTCATATTATTCATTTCAACAACTATCCTTTAGGCTGTAGAATTTCTCGGGAGGCCTTAAAACTGTCATCCCATTTCATTTATTATATATATATTCAAATGATAAAAGATATTCGAATATATTATATAATAAATGCTACGGAATAATCTAACTGGAAATATATCTTAGTGTAAGATATCATCTTACATGGTCTTAGTAACGATCCTCTTGCACATAGATCAACAAATTTTGGGCGGTTGTGGAGGAAAACATCCTTTCTCATTACTCTAAATATTATTTACTTGTTCTATATATATGATTTATTTCACTATTATTTATTTAATAATAATATTTATATTTTGTAATCTAAAATAATATTAATTTTTTGTTTTTTATTTAATTTTTAGTCATTTTTTTTTACCTTTTTTTTCTCTAAATTATACATATATATAATTGATTCTAAAAGTATATTTATAGATCTTTCATTATACTTTTTATTTAATATAATATTAACATCATATTTCATCATTATTAAACTATTTATATAGCTTTTCATTTTAGATTTGATTGCTATCTTCATTATTGCTATGATAACTTAGTAATGTTAAGTGTTTCTACTCTATCTAAAAACAAATATTAGATTTTTTTTTCCAAAATTAATCTGATGATCTATCTTTATTCATATTTATCTTTTTTAAAAAATCATATTTATCTATTATTTTACTTATAACCATTTTTTATCTTAACCTTCACCAAACATTGATTTTATTTTGATTTAAGTTAAAAAATAATTAAAATTACATTCTTCTATCTTTTTCATTACTCATATTTATCTTTCAAATAAAAATCATATTTATCTATTATTTTATCATAACCTTTACCAAACACTCATTTATATTTTGATTCAAGTTAAAAAATAATTAAAATCACATTCATCTATATTTTTCAATAATATCTTTATAAAAATTCTCCGTATCCTTTACCAAAACATTTATTAGCATTTAACTTTTCCTTAATAATAAGAATTCATAATTTATAAACCAATTTAACTTTTCCTTAATAATAAATATGCATAATTTATAAACAAAAATAATATATGGAGAATAAATTATTACTTTAAAAACTTACACACATCATATTCATCAATCACCTTTTTCTTTTGATAGTTGTCCACCAGACAAAGTGGACTAAGAACAAGGTTGCTCACCACCAAAGGCAAGGCCCCCATCCTGAAACTGCGACCCCCTAAACCAATCGAGATAGCCATGACAACTCAAACATTGTTGGACCCTACAACGGAGGAGAAATCCGCTTCACATAGATAATAAAACCTTAACTCCCTGATCCCACACCACTGCTCGGTCAAACCGGATCGTTGAACCCTGCTTCTAAATCTAATGACCCTAAACACATTGCTTGGCCCCAAAATCTAGAATTCCAACCCGCCAAAACTTAATCTTGCTGAGAAGCTACACACTGGATAACGTTCCGCCCCAACCAAACAACACGATAATATCTTACCGTTGATTAGCGACTCGGCATCCAACAAAACATAACATTATCGCCCCACAGAAATGCCCATGCTTTACCATGTGATGAGGGAACTTTACATCCCTCTCCCTCCTCCATGTGTTGTTAGGTGTATGGCATCGCTTCCGATAGACAGAAACCACTTGACGATTCAGAGTCGTGCAATCACCAGGGAACTGCTCAGGAAGCAGTTTATCCCTCCGCAAGGTGGCACTGTGGAAAAAATAACTACCATTATGCTCCTGAGTACCTTTCATTACCTTTGGAATGTTGAGCCCACCATTCCACTCCTCCTTGTGATGATTGAAGTATGTCCAACCAGGATTTTCGCTACTCTTTATGGAACAAAGCCAATTGCCTGGCCAATGCCGCTGAATCCTGAAGTTGGAACTATTAGTGCTTCTAAAGCCTACCTTAATTTGTCGTTCACCTACATGTTTGACCAAAATGAGGGTATCCCATCGAGAATTGCTCATTGAGACCTTTGCTTTTCAGTTTTATCCCAAAACACTTTTTTGTCCTCTTCCGCAAGATTGAGACTAAGAGTTTTTAGATTGTCATGTTGCATTGCTTGCCACCCTATCACAACTATGATTTTCTTATAGCTAACTCCTTGGTTGGCTAAGAAATCTGCTAGTTTGTTAGCATTTCTGTGCACATGATTGAACCTCACTGAGGAAATCCCCTGAATGTGACCTTGAATTCTCTAAAAAAACCTGATTAACTTCCAGTGCTGAGAGACTTTCTCCAGCTCTGAACTGCAATTGATTTTTTAACCGAGTTAATTACTAACTCAAAGTCAGTTCAATGATCATGTTGTGGTAGTTTTCTTGCTTCAACAAATCTAAGCATTGCTCCATAGCCATTAATTCCGCCATATTTTTGGTGGCTCTTCCTAAATGATAATGGAAGAGAGAGAGGATGTTACTAGCTTCATCTCGCAGAACCCCCCCAAAGCTAGCTATACCGGGGTTGCCTTTAGAGGCTCCATCTATGTTGTATTTCAAAAAACCTCTTGGAGGAGGTTGCTAGTACTCCTTTTCAGACTCCCTTCTTCTTGATGTTCTATCTTGGCTTATGGGGATGATCCCCTGAAATCCTAACAGCTGGAGAGTTCTCAAGTCTACTCCTATGGAAGGATTTTTGGGAAGATTCCTAACTATTGAGCTGACTGTCTCCTTGATCTGTTTTAAGATCTAATCAAACAGGTGAGGAGCGAGATTCTTCTCGTTTTTAAAGATTATTTTATTCCTTTCTTTCCATATATTCCAAATAATAAACCTTGGCATGAGGGCCCAAGCAAGGTTGAGAACTTCATTATTCGAAAAATTTCTCCTCCATCTATTAAGGGTGTTAATAATACTCTCCTTATCCCTGTCAGACTATTGGAAGATATTGGAAAAAGCATCCCATAGCCTGGAAGCGAAATTATAGCTATTGAGAAGATGCTCCACAGTTTCCTCTTGGGCTTCACAAAGCTGGCATATGGAAGGTCCTAGTATGCCTCTCTTTCTAATGTTGTCCCAAGTCAAGATTTTCCTTTGAAGAACCAACCACATGAAGAGTGTGATCTTCATCCAACCTTGATGCCTCCAAAGGTTTAGCCAGATTCTGTTTGGAGCCTGTGAAACTAGCTCAAGGAGAACATTTTTTGCTTCCTTAATATTGCAGATGCCTTTAGTGTTGTTTCCCCATCTGTGTTGCTCCTGCCCTTCAGACAACAAGATCATCCTTTATTCCAACATTTTTCCAAGACCCTCTGCTTTTGTATTCAGCATTTTGTAATTTCTGCAATCTATATCCTTTCATATCCTCCATTTTCCAGTATTGTGGGTATCATCCCAAAAATCCTTCACTCTAGTGAAACCTTGGGTGTCAATCTCATGTTTAAGGTTCAAAAAATATTCTTTTAACAGTTTCGGTTCTTGTTTCCATTTGTCCTCCTAGAAAAGAGCAAGGTCTCCTTCTTTGATTTCCCAGAAGCTGTTTTGTTGTACTAAACGTTTGTTTTCCCAGGCTTTATTCCAGATGGCCGAGCCTTTTATCTTACCAGACACCCTTATGAGATTAGTGTGATCCTAGGAGCTAGCATATTTTTCTTTCCATATGCTTGCCCAATGGACCTTGGGATTTTTAACCCACCTTCACCATAGTTTGGCCCCTAGAACCTTACTTAGGATCTCCTGGTCATCTAAGCCAAGGTCCCCATGATTCTTGGGTCTACAGATCCTTTCCCAAGAGACCAAGGCCCACTTCTTTCTAGCTTCCTCCCTACCCCAGACAAAATCTCTTTGGATGTTTCTGAATTGCTGTGAAACTCCTTTAAATGCCGGTAGTGCTAATAACATGAAAATCGGAATTGATTAGAGCATCGCCTTTGTCAACATGAGTCTGCCTACCATATTTAAGGATCTGTTCATCCAATTACTGACTTTATCCTGCATTTTGTTGATCAGTGGTTCCCAAATTCTCTTTTGCAAGGGTTTCACCGTGAGAGGAACTCCTAAATACTTTGAAGGGAGAGAATCCCTCTGAAAGCCAAGAATTTTGGAGATATTTCTCTGAATAGCAATATGAGTATTAAAGAAAAAAAAATTGGATTTGGAGAGGTTAACTTCCATACCCGAAGCCATTGCAAAATCATTCAGAATTCGTTTGTACGCCAGAGCCTCTTTTACTGTGGAGATACCTTGTAACATGGTATCATCCACAAATTGTTGATGTTTCAAAGCTTGACCATTCTCCTTCAGAGGAAGACCTTGAATTTTTCCCATAAATCTGGCATGCTTGTTAGACCAGCCAAGACCTTCCATCATGAGTATGAATAGGAAGGGGGAAAGCGGATCTCCCTGCCTCAGCCCTCTTGAAGGAAGAAAAATCTCAGAAGGAGAGCCATTGACCAATATAGAAAAGCTAGAAGAGGTAACCAAGGCCATTACCCATCTCACCCAGTTGTGATCAAAACCAAATGCCTTTAGCACTTTCCTGATATAGGTCCTGTTCACTTTGTGATAAGATTTTGCTATATCCAGTAGCAAGATCATACCAGCTCTCCTTGTGTTACTTAATGAGTGAACTACCTCATGAGCTTGAATAATGTTATCTAGAATTTGTCTGCCTTCAACATATCCTGATTGTTCCACTCAAATCAGAGAAGGAAGCAGAGGTTTAAGTCTGTTGGCCACAACCTTGGATATTATATTATAAACTACATTACAAAGAGCTATGGGTCTATACCTATCCGGCGTTTGAGCATTTTCCTGTTTGGGAATCAAGGAGATGAAGGAGGTATTGAGAGCTCTCAAGATGGTTCTATTAATCTTGGGGTCTTCTACAACATTCAAAATATCCTCTTTTACAATATTCCAGCAAGCTTTAAAGAAATCTACATTGAAGCCATTCGGGCCAAGTGCTTTGCCATTCTGCATGTCATTAAGAACTTCATTGACCTCTTCTTCAGTCACTGGTCTATTGAGGTTGTAGTTGTCCTCTCTAGAAACCAGCTTAGGTATATGCTTTATTAAGTCCTTGATGTGATGCTCTCTTTCTAGATTACTTTCATTGGCTATTTCTTGGAAGTCTTGAAATAACATTGCTTCTATATCCTCATGGGATTATAGGAGTTGTCCATCCTCCTTTTCTATTGAGGCAATCCTATTGTGTGCTCTATTCGCCATGGTGGCTCTATGGAAAAATCTTGTATTACGCTCTCCCTCTTTTAGCCATTGGACTCTAGATTTTTGTCTCCAGAATATCTCCTCTTGTTTACATAAGCTTTCCTAGTTTTAATGATGTTTCTCCACTAGATCATTTTTGTCTTTATCAAAACTTTTTGTGATCATAGCTTGGTTGAGTTTCTGCATTTTGTTTTCAACTGATTTCTTTTCTGCAAAAATATTTCCCAAATCTTTCTTATTCCAATCTTTGAGCCTCATCTTTATGTGCTTTAATCTTTTATGAAGCATGAACATTGTAGTTCCCTGGGTCTAAAGATCCTCTGCACACCATTTTTCAATATTACTGATGAAATCTGCGTGTGAAAGCCATATATTCTCAAATCTGAAAGGTCTGTTCCGAGGGGTACCTATACCCTGGATCTCCATTTGAATTGGCCACTGGTCTGAGCCTCCAATGGGAAGAACACTTTCTATTATTTCCTTATCTAATAGCATTAGATTCTCAAAGATAATGAATCTATCCAACTTGGATGCTACCTGAGACTCCCCTCCTCTCTTGTTATTCCAAGTGAAAAGGCCATTGTTTGTTTCAACATCCACTAATTTCATATTGTCTGTAAAGATTTGAAATGCTAAAGAATCCTTACTTAGTGCTCTGGTTCCACCCTTTTTTTTAGAAAGAGATTTTATCATATTGAAATCCCCTCCAAGATCCAGGGTATCTCTACATGTCTCTCCCTTAGATACTCAAGGGAATCTGTCAGCCTAAGTTTCTCCTCTATCCTTTGAGAGCCATACACATTCGTGACTAGATAGGTGCTTCTGTCCCCTACAGGCTGTATCACTACCGATAAATAATTCCTTGCTGCCTTTGCATCAATTATGTCAATTTTTTTAGGATTCCAAAGAGTGAGAATACCTCCTGCTGTATTGTTTTCTTTAACTTCTACATATTCAAACTTACTGAGCCATTTACTATGAAGTTGCCTTAACTTTTGAATGGAACATTTTGTTTCCTGGAAAAATATTATATCAGGAGCAACCTATTTCATTTTATTGCTAAGCAATCTCTGTTTTCTTTTACTTCCTAGTCATCTAATATTCCAAGAAATAAAATTCATTATTAAATATTTTTGAAGGAGTAGCTGGTTAGATATTCCATCTTACCTGAATCTATCATGAGCTTTCCACACTCCATCAATAGCTCATTCTGCTTTCCCCTGCCTCTGTTTTTTCTTGGGTTTTGGGTGCTAAACCTGGAGTACATTTTATCGTTTTCACTCCTTTGCTGCTTAGCCTGCTCTTGGTTTTGGCTCCCTCTGTACTCTTTTCCTGAGTTTTCCATAAATATAATTGTTGTATTCTATTGATCTCTTCCTGAGGTAACGAATCTACCCCACCAGAAGTACCCTGAATTAAGAATCCTTCCAAATCCAGGTGTTCTCTTTCCAAAATCTCTTGTAGCTCAGTTTCCTCTAGTTCCACTTCACTCTAAGTCGTTTCCTGGTCCATCTTTGGTTCTATGTCACTCAATATTATCCCTATCTGCTTATCATTTACCTATGTTTGATCGCGGTTTCCTTCTTTCTCCTTCTCTCCTGTACTACCTTCATTTGCTTGATTTTCTGTTGTTTTGCTTCGTCCTCTTCAAGAACTTGGAACTGGTTCCGCCTGGCCTATTGTCCTTCATTTTTCTGTAGCCTTTGCCCTTTTTTGCCACTTTTTCCTTTATGGACTACCTTGTGAAAGCTGTCTGGGTCTTTCATTGTATTAGGTTTGCTTTTATTCTCTGTTTTACCTAGAGGGCAGTCTCTAAGAAGATGGCCATGATCATGGAATCTATGACATCTGAATGGAATATGTTCGTAGTCCACTGTTTGAACCCACTCTTCATCAAAAACTTCCAATATCACCTCATCCAGAAGAGCTCCTGATAGATCCATCTCAACACATATCCTAGCAAAGGAAGTGTATCTTCTCCTTTTGGTAGCTTCTAAAGCTTTGACAAACCTACCTATTTGATTTCCTATGGAAGCTAACGATTCAGGTTGCCAGTAATCCAAAGGTAGGGAATAGAGTCTTACCCAGACTAGGACTGAAATGAATGTTTCTCATTCCGGGACAAAGTTCATCTTCCATGGCCTCATATAGAGACCTGTTGCTACATAGAAGTAGGGCCTTCCTTCAAACACTCTATCTCTATCCTCAATACTTGTGAACACCACCGTAAAGAAACCCTTTGACCCAAGGTGTAGGTCAATGCTCCCTTTAGGTTTCAAGTGGTATTTCATCCATGTTTGTAAAAAAATTTATGTGGGCCATAGTCCCATGGATTTGCAGATGATGGTGTAGGTTTGCATGTGCTCCATGTGCGCTTGCAGAGCAAGGTCATTTAAAACAACTCCCAGTGTTATTTCAGTTGTGGATTTACAAGGTCCCTTTTGTTTTTTCTCTTTTGTTTCCTATTTTTTGTCATCTTCCTTCTTGTCTTTAGTGCTACTATTCTCTTTTATTTTATCCGCTTCTTCCTCCTCTTCCATGTTATTCTTTCCTTCTCCCGTGAACTTTTTGATTTTTTCTGGGGGCTTCTTACCCTTGTTGGCCACGATCTCCTTGTAGGAGGGAGAAGATCCCCCTCCTCTACATCCCTCCATGGATGAAAAACTACCGCTATCACACGAACCTTGGTCGCACACTTATTTTTGAGCTCCAAGACTTCCCCACCGCCATTCATCGATCACCTTTTCATTTAGTCAATAAACTTGCTTTATCTAATTATTTTATTAAAAGTTATAATTTTTTTAATTAATCAATTAATGATATAATAAAATTTATGCTATTTATTAAATATATTATTTTTTAATGTTTAAACCATTCTTATTTTTTTTATAATATATTATAATTTTATTTAAATTTCTTATTTACTATTTTTCATAATTTTTCTTTATCAGTGCGTTCAATCCTTTTGTGTTACTGTTAACATGGTTTTTTATTTTTATTTTTTCATTTGCAGTAATATATGTTTAAATTTATATAATATATATATAAATCTTACTTTGATATATAATTTTTTTATTTAAATTAAAATTGGTAAAAAATAATTTTCTTTAATTATAAAAATCTTTCATTATCATTTAATTATCATTCGTTAAAATATTATTTCGAAATTTTATTTATTTATGTGTAAATACAAAATTACTAAAATTTAGATCCTCAATCTTACTATTCTTTAAATTCTCCGTATCATACAACTAAACTACCTATAACATTTTTATTTAAATTAAAAAATTAAAAATACTATTCTCACAATACTCACTAGCATAACATACCATTAAAACATGTATCATCATAAAATTATTTAAAAATTAATTTCGATTTGGTAAGATAAACTTTAAAAAAACTCTCCCTTCAAAAATAAAATTATCTGGACACGATAATAATTTGCTTTTTCAGATTTAAAATGGATTTTTATATATAAATATTATATGATTTTATGATTATCATATAATATAATATTAAATTAAAATTTTGAATATCACTAGCTTAACATACAATAAAACATGTATCATCATAGAATTATTTAAATTATTAATTTGGAAGGTGTAAGATAGATTAGAAAACTCTTTCTATCTTTAAAAATAGAATTATCTTTTGACACTGGGCTTAATAATTCGGCTATTTAGATTTAAAAATATATTTATATGAATATTATAAGATTTGTAGTTATCTTGTTATATTAAATTAAAATTTTAATATTTAAAATAAATAATTCGGATTAAAGTTTCAAAATTATATTAGTAAATTATAATTAAAAAGTATTATATTTTGAGATTTAAAAATAAAAAATATAATTTATTTATTTTTTATTTAAATTAAAAAATAAAAAAATTTAGATTATATTCACTTATTTATTGATATTTTAATATATATATTTTTGCTTATTTTATATAAACTAAAAAAATCATCTAATTTTTTTAATTAATCAGCTAATACAATTATAAAAGATATTCCATTACCTTTTAGTTTTCTATCGTGTATAACAATCTTCTTTAGATTTTTTATTCAATGTGTATTTTTTAAAAATGGTTATCAAACATGTTTTTATTTTCTTAATTTAATCTTTCTTTATTTTCTTAAGCATTTTATTTATTTTCCCTCAAACTTTCCCCTTAATAATGATATTGTATATTTTATGATTATAGGTAAAAGTAAGGCGGTATATGTATATATATAATGAAAAAATAATATTCTACTACACAAAAAATCTTTAGCCTAAACAAGTAGCTAATATACATGAGAACTACTGATATTACAGATGAAATTTTTCAATGATTCTAAAAAAGAAAAATAACCATCCTCCTCCCAACAAAAGGAGGGGTGATCTAATACCAGACATTCTGAGACTTGAAAACAAGAGTAGATTATTACATGTTACATACACATCATTGCACAAAACTAAAACTTGAAAAGAAGAGTATATTATTAGATGTTACTTACACATCATTGCACAAAACTAAAACATTTCTAAGATTTAATCAAATCTACCCCAATAGAACCATAGGAGACAATTTCTAAGATTTAATCAGATCTACCCGAACAGAACCATATGAGGCAAACGAAGGATGTGCACTAGAATTTGAGTATTTCTTGTTTCAATCTTTTCCATTTCTTCTTAGCTAAGGGGAAGATCATTATTTGCATTTTAGAACATCTAAATATAGTTGGAAGGTGAAGAAGACGAGATATTGATATCCTTATCTTACTCTAAGTGGCCTATTTTTCCTTCTTATATAAAGGAAGATTTTTTTCAATATTATTATTAGTCTCTGAAGGCACATCTCATTTCGATTTATCTTCTCCAAGACTTCAAAGCTTCAAATATATTAGAGGGATGATGTTTATGAGATTCAGGTTGTTGGAATGAGACATATGAGACAAGCTGTGAGAATTACAGATCTTAAGCAGATGATTCTAAAGGAACTTGTTCTTAGTCCAAATCCTAAAGAAGGGACAAACCCTCAAAGTCGATTTGAATCTCCTCCAGGAGTTTCTTTTCAACATATGTTTTAACATAAATTATAACACAAGTTATTGTTCTTGAGTTAAAAACTAATAAGGTAGTGGCCCAATTTTTCACATATTCCTTTGAAAATAACATCCCTATAGGAAATAAGGGGAGGATATGGAAATGTAATTTCTAAAGGGTAGAAGAGACTTATGTCGTAGGATTAAAATTTAGAGACCACTGAATTAGAAAGATTCCCCACTAATTAGGAAGCCTTAAGAGATATCAAATTTCATGAACTGAAAATTGTGTGTAGATTCATCTTATAATTTATTTAAGAAAACTGTAATTAATTTTTGAAAGCAACAATTAATTACCTATCACATTCATTCAACTCTTTCCAACCCATTTTAATAGACTTTTTTATTGTTATATGATTAAGAGAATATGATTTCTCCTTTTCACTTTGATGTACGTAAAATTATGCATCATATTCATTGAGCTCTTTCTCACTCATTACCTATCACATTCATTCAACTCTTTCCAACCCATTTTAATAGACTTTTTTATTCTTATATGATTAAGAGAATATGATTTCTCCTTTTCACTTTGATGTACTTAAAATTATGCATCATATTCATTGAACTCTTTCTCACTCATTTTTATAGAAAAAATGTTTTCTTATATTATTAAGAGAATATGACTTTTCCATCTCACATTTATGTGCTTCTTCTGTATTTTATTTATCTTGTATTAATAAAGAGGAGTTGCCTTGTTCCTGCTGATTATGGTCTTTATGCATTAATTTATGTCATGATTTGCTTATAAAATCTCACGTTAATGCTTATTTTCTTACATGCTTATATGATCTAACACTCATATCATGAACATGCTTTCTATCACTACTATTGTATTTTCTTTTCTTGAATGAGTTACAAGTTTTAAGGCATTGGAGGAAGTAGAGGGTTCGGACCCTATAGGAATGACCTCAAAGTGGGACCTCCTGGTAATACTTCTTCTTCCCACTTCAGTAGTTTAAATGTTAGGATTGTTTGTTTTTGTGTCTCTTTAGCCCTCCTCTCTATTGGGGTTCTCAATCCAAAAGCCTATGGTGATTCTATCTGTAACAGAATTGGTAACTACATTGGGGAAAGCATTCTTGTTTTTCCTAGTTTGGGTTGTTTCTTCTTGATCAAGGTTTGCTTGATTGATTTCTTGCTTTTACAGTTTCTAAGACCTTTTTGCTTCTTGGGCATCAAGTCTGTTCTTTTGGATAAAGCATGGATTTTTTTTCTTAATTGAGCTTTATATACACATTTTTCAGAGGATACGATAGCGTATACATGTTATTTTCTTTAAAGAAACTCATGTATATGTGAGTTTCCTTTGTTTCAATCGTGTATAAATGACCCTTTGTCTTTGCACAATCATGTATGCCTTATTTTGAATAAATTTTTCGAAATCTTGGACCTAGTTAAGATTGTTGCTTGGTGTTTTTGTTATTTTCTAGTCATTCACTATCAGTAAAGCTTTGCTTTCATGCTAGTTTTCAATTTTTAATATTCTTCTTGTTGAAAAACCTAGTCAACCTAGGGTTTGCTTTTTGAGTAATGTTACAGATTCAGCTTTGGGTCCAAGGCTTCTTGTAGAAGTTCTTGGTTGTTCTACCTTTGTGGAACAAGAAACTGGTTGCAGTTTTGTTTATAACCCAACTTTCGAATTGTTTTGCTTTACTTTCATTTTTTAGTTGACCTATTTTAGTTTTCATGGGATTTGAGTGCCTCTTTGGAAATCTTGAAAGTCTTTCATAACGTTCTTTTGGTTTGATGAAGTCCTTTATACTGGTGTTGAGATCAATATGTGCAAGTCTGTGGTCCTTTGTCATTTCAAGTTTCATTATATTAATGTTGTGCATAGATTGCAAATTTTGGGACTTTTATGCTTGTTTTTGGTTTTGGAATTTTAGTAGTCTTTGTGTTCTCAAAAACTTATTTGGGTTTTGTTGATGCCTCGAAAATCGTTACATCAACATCGGGGATAACCACCTGGTCCGAACCTTAATACAGCTCCTTTTCCGTTTGGGATGGTGGCTCCGACTGGATATAATGGGACCAGTTTCCCAGTAATGAAAAAAAGGGGGTGAATGAATGATTGGTTTTCTAATAAGTGATAATAAATGGAGGTCTTATTCTATGAGCGAAAACATAAATGACTATTTTATCCCGGGAAGCTTCTATTTTTAAGTGCAACATTTAATGATCTATGTTTGCTGATAGGCATATAGATGACACTATTCAATAAACAAAGACATTCATTTAAATGATAATTGCTTCGTTCAAATAGTTGAACGAAGTAATTGATAAAACAAAATTACACTTCTCTTTTATATTACTGATACATGCATGATTGAGAGAATAGCAAATTGTAAACATCCAATAGTGGAAAGTATAAATTTTACTGTTAAAACACATTCACATATTCACTAATAGCAAAAATGACCAAACAACAATTCACATAAAAGGAATAAATTCAGACATAGATAATAGTACCATATGAGCTGTGAATTATTCCCTATGCCAATCGCAATTTGAATTCCTTCTTCCGATTCAGAAATACTTTTAGATAAAGGCAATAGTGCACGTTCACATCAAAGAATCATTATCAAAATTTGGAAAGATTGGTCCAGTTTTCATAAAAGAATATTCCTGAAGTACAGTAGTGCAACTTCAGGCTTAAGTCATATACAAAAACTTATGACCCTTTCTAAATACATGAAAGGGTCTATAAATACTAAACTAAGCTAACAAACTACATAATTAAAATGCTACTAAATTGGTATAATCCGATCTTAAATATCTCTCCCAGAGTGATCTGGTAATCGGCAACAATGATTCATCCTTCTTGCTGTTATCCCTTTGTCCTGAGTTGGCATATTGCCAGCATTGGCTCCACTTCTTGAGGGCGGCTGAGATGAGAATTTATTTGAGCAGCATAGGTGGCATCATGTATATCGGAAATGATACACCCGTTTGCATCCATTAGGCATTTGAGGGCGGCTCTCTGGCTATATGGTTTTACTAAGAACAACCAATAGGTGTCCCAAGTTAAACTCTTAATTCCTGAGATCAATTTTCCATTCTTTTCTAGTTCTTGGTTACATGACTGCTCCAATGTCTTGGTTGATAATAGTTTACCTGGTGTACATTGAGAAATCATGTTAGATAAATAGAGAGTATTATTGATCAAGTCAATTAAATTGCTCGTAGATAACTTGCATCTAGAAACAACTCTCTCTGCTTTCATTAATTGGGACTGCCACTCCATGAATAGGATTTCTTTATGGGATTCTAAAATTTTGGGCAAGTTTGCTACATGTCCCTCATTAGAGTTCTGCCAAGTAAGAAAATATGTCAAAGTGTCGTCGGCTTGCTCTAAATCCAGCATGGCATCAACTGATTTGTCTATTATAGATGTTGTTATGTCGCACAAAGGTTCAACTTGGGAAATTTCAAGAAACAACAATCTTATTTTTGTTATTAATGCCTTGTTAATCTGCATTGCCTCTGTTCTGAACTCGGCAGGCTGGGGAAGACTCTTGAACCTCTCTACTTGAGCTGATAATTGAGAAATTTGCTCATCTTTTGTCTTTTCCATCTGTTCATTCATCGCCTTCAACTTTGATAATGCCTCTGATAATTCCTTATGTCTCTGAATCGCTTCTGAATCGATCCTCTATTTCTCTTCATGCAACTATTTGTTGAGGTGGTTATTTAACTGTTGTTGCGTGGACAGTTGTTGTTGTAGTTGTTCTGACTTCTGTTGTTCCTCTGATAGCTGTGCTTGTAGGTTAGCGATCGCTTGATCCTTTTCTTTCAACAAATTGCTTACCTCCAATGCCTTATCCATGGTGGCTGCCGAATAGGCACTAGCATATTGAGATAACTTTGTCAGGTCAACGGAGGGGTCGAATTCTTCCCTCCATACCACATTGGCTGTTATTGTTTGTTCAGGGAATAGAGAAGGTTGATCAATCCTTCTCCTTTTCCGCTATTGCTTTATTACAGCCCTGTGTTTTGGGCTATAGAAAACATCCAGTGGAGGAATGTCCTCCACCTGCAAAATAATTTGATCGGAAGGATTCTTCGGAATTATTTCTACTACTGTAGTTGGGGGTAGACTGCTGGTTCCTTTGCTTGGAACCTCCTTTGATGTTGTATCTTATGTATCGACAGCTTTGGATGTTTTGGTGTCCATTGAGCTCTCAAGATTGCTTATAATTGTATTAAATTGTTGTCATTCCTCGAGCAATCTTGGGTCCATTTGAGTATCAACACTCACCTCCTTGCTGCTTTGCTCCTGCTGCTTTTTCTGTTCTTCCTCACGTATTCTCTCCTACTCTTTCTTTTTTGCTTCCTCTCTTTTTTTCCTCTGTGCCTCTTGTTCTTTCCTCTGTGCCTCTTCCTGTTCTAACCTCCGGAGTTCCTCCTTCTCTCTTCTTTGAACTTCTTCATACATTTCAGATGTAGCAGGAGGTTCGCTGGTATGCTGCTGCTCAGGCTCGCTTGATTGTATCATCGGGGTAGTAGCTAAAAGATCTAGAGGAAGAGTTTGCAACATGTGCTCTCTAAGTTTATTAAATTCTACTAACCCGTCATCATGGTATCTCATTCTAGCTAGCTGCTGCACCTGGAATATTGACTCGGCGGAGGAGAACAGGTCATCAAACTCATCTTCCTTATGTTCAAATTTAGTGAGTTTGGCTTGATCTAGAGCATTATAGATGACTTTATTCAGGTCGAAACGTCTATTAGGCAGAGTGGCGAGACTTAGGATGTTAATTTTTTCTGCCTCTTTCTCTGCATGTTTATAATCATGTAGAGTATAGTCGCCACACCTTAGAGGAAAAGGAGGCCAAACTTGCTTCTTTGAATTTCTCAGGGTTTTTGTGGCTGATGCAGTTGTAAGCTGATATGTTATTTCGCGAGCTAATAGCTTGTCTGGTATGTACAAGGGGAGGACATGAGACCTGGCCTGATTGCGAAAAATTCTTACATAAGTGAATTTTTCTTCTGCAAACCAGGTTCCTAAGGCTGTCAAGTCAATCTCTTCCTGAGAGGAGATTTTAGGGGTAGGTTTATCAAAAATTGCATAGTAAATAGGTAGCATGAATCCATTGCAGACTTGGTATAAATGATGTTTATAATGAGCTTTCCATTATTTATGGTGGTAGATATGAATAGGCATAGGGTCCTATGGAGTCCATCTCCACCCTAACACAGGAAACTCGGAATTAAAACAGAGGGTATCCAAAATATAGGCACTAAAATAAAATGGAGGGATGAACCTATCAATAACAAGGGATTTGTTTCTGAATTCAAGAATAGCTGTAGCCAACTTATCCGAAAATATAGTCCCCCAATCCATGATTTCACTATTACATGCTGCTTCCATCAAAGGTACCATCTCTATGGAAAATTTTGAAGAATCATGCAATCCCCACAATCGACACATCATGACTCCAACATAAGAATAAGGAGAGCATAAGGAGTCGACAAAGTACTTAGCCGAAAACTCATGTTTGTGTTTCGCCAGGTTCTGTCTTCATTCTCGTATAGGCCCCGACTTAGTTTCATTCTCATCTTGAAACTTCTCGAGAAATGCTTTATTGCACTTCTTCTCTGGTTCGAGCAAATGGTACATTTGTCTGAAATCATTGGGCTAAAATGAACCGAATACTCTCCCATCAACAGTGCAAAATGTTCTATCCGTAATTGGAATTTCTTCAATTGCCCATCTCACCACATCTGTATACGGAAGAATTTACTCTCGAGCTGCTATCTTGTGTAGGTAGGAATCACCCAAATCTTTTAAAGTAGATTCAGATTTCCGGCTTGAACTTGTTGTAGCTTGTACCGATGTTTGTTGAGGTTCCTCGGCTTCAACCAGGTTGTAAATATTTTGCCAAGTAGTGCTGCCAAAGCCGAGACATGTGGTATATGAGATTATTCCCTTTTTTCTTGGTCCCAGATCGGTGGCATGTTGTCCTGTTACCATAGAAGCTAAAGTCATTCCAGACTTCTTAGATTTCTTCCCCATTTGGTCTGGAATCGTTACCGCGGAAAAAAAATCTGCACAAGAGAAAAATGAACGTAATGCGGAGAATAGATGGCGAAAACCAAATATGGGGGAATGGTGTCAATCAATGAATAATGGAAGATTTATCATAAGGCTCCCGCAGATACAATCTCGGAAGGGATTTAGGCATAACTGCTCATTAATTGGCCGTTAAAACCTGTCAATAATTTAAATGCTCATTATATCCTTTACTTTCCAAATAATAGTTTAAGCGTGGATTTGATTTTTTGGCGGTTGGATGTGAGCGAATCACTATTGGGAAGAGAAAAGGGTTTCAATGATACTTAATATAATATAGCAAAATCATATCATACTTAATATAATATAGCAAAATCATATCAATCCTTTTCGAAAGTCGCGTTTGGGTTCATCACATTCGATAATTGGAGGAAGCCTTGGGCAATTTTATTTAAGTTTTATGGAATCCCCGATCGCCGAATAGCGATATCGCTTGACTCGCATCGGGAGTTTTAAGGAGGAGAGTTCGTTACATTCATATCGCATTCGCCGATTGCCGATTGCGATATCGTATCGGAGCAAAGGGGAGGGGGCCTTTTATTATTTGTTTTCCCGATATCCGTTGGCTACTCGCTCTTATCGCATCGAGGAAAATCAATGGGTCATTGTTATGCATCCTTTGTTGTTGCGATAAGCGATGTTGCGATCACTTTATCACAATAATAAAGAATTATTCATTTTATTTTTAAGACCGATTATTTCAAAAAGGTTTTAAAATGTTTTGTTTATTTCTGAACCTTTAGAAGAGTGATGGATTAATACCAATTTAATCTAAAAGGGACCCATTTCATATTATAATTTTTTTAAATAAGATTTTATGAAATGGGGGGTTGTTGTATAGCACAACAGGTTCTTTAAAAAATAAAAAGACATAAACATCGTTCTTTCCTTTATTTTTATTTTTAGTTTTTAGTATTTGGTTTCTTCATTATTTTTGAGCAATTGTGAACTTTTTCGATCAATTTTGTTTGGTTTCGAGGCAAGTTTGTCATTGAATTTGTGCCCTCCATGTAATCAACTTAGCCTATTGATCTTGTGAAGGAAAACATTTTCTTATTATATGATCATCCGTAGAATTTTGCAACATATGTTGAGATTGCAACAAGATGATGGAGCTTAGTGAAAAGAGTCGCCTTCACTAAGTGGGCCTGCAAGCTATTTTTGGCGCAAGTCTATTTTTAGACTATGTCTATTTTTAGACATA
>APFE031567491.1:190419-202166 GCA_000404065.3 Pinus taeda | reverse complement strand
TACATAAATAGGTAGGTGAAATGATTTATTCAACACTAACAAGTTCAGCCATGGTTGCCTCAAAACTACAGGCCTCTTTGAATAATATGCATTCATAGCTAAAGATAGAGTGAATGTCATCTTTGGCGAAATACACTAGAACCAAAACTTTGGAAGATTTAGTGATTAAACTAGGATATGATCCTAGTAGTATCAAAGCAGTTGAGGAGATTATTAAAAATAAATTTGCATATATTCAAGCTCTGAGGAAACAACTCAAGCTTCCAACCATAGAACACCCTCAGGCCAAAGAAATAACTAATATGGAGATAGAAAAGGAAAAGTTGTTCAAATTAATAGTTGAAAAGAACATTCAAATTCAGAATATGGAGATAGACATGAAGAAACAATTAGCATCTACAAGTACATCAGCACAGTAGGAAGTACAACAGATGAAAAAGACATACACTGCATATTCTTCTAAAAAATCTAGTCAAAGCTTTGGGAGAACTATAGATAAAAAATGAGAAACATAAGTTAATGACAGCACTAAAAAATATGGAGGAAAAGAAAATCAAAGTTGATAATGCATATCTAGCAAAGGTACAGAAGAATTTCAAATTGACTCAACAAATTGAAAAACATGAGAACTAGTCTTTAACAACTCAAATCTTGGCAGAGACCAAGCAAAGTATATGGCATAAGATCTAAATAGTAATATTAAAATCATACATAGAGATCCATTTCTGATGCTGGAAGGGCTAGATCCCAATTTTAAAATTGGTTTGTGGTTACCTCTGTAGTTTCCTCTTCAACCTAGGAAAACTATGGAGTGTTAACAGTAACAAGGAAGTCTACCACTCACAAAGATAAAGATGGAAAGGTTGTTGCTCCTAGTCTTACGCAACCTACAAGGTTGAAACCATAACAATTAGAGGGAAAAGAGCAAAAGGGCTTTGTTACAGTTGTGATAGAAAATGCACTAAAGGTCATAACCGTGTTGAGAAGATTATTCTACATAGATTGTGAAGAGAAAGAAGAAAAGGAACAAGAAACATCAAAAAGAGGAGGATATACACCAGGAAACAACACCACAGAAAGAAGAAATGAATCTGACCTTAGTGTTGATTGATTCGGTTAGTACCCATAATTTTATTCATTGTAAGATAGCCAAGGAATTGAATTGATTCCTATATCCAGCACCAAAGTGTTAAGTGATGGTTGAAAATGGAGGAACTATAAATTTCTCCGGAAAGTGCCATAATATCAAGCTAACTATGGGGGAATATGTATTGAATATTCCAATGATTTCCATTCCAATGGGTGGTGTTGATGTTGTAATAGGAGTCCAATGGTGACAATTTTTGGGTATGATAGCTTTCAATTTTCAAGAACTTTTCTTGAAATTTTTTTGGGAAGGAAAGGAAGTTGAATTAAGGGGTGTCGCAGGGAAACTAGGAAATATAATCAGCTCTATTGGCATGACAAATATTCTGAAGAAAGAACAAAGGGGTGTAATTGCACAATTATGCTCACTAGAGGTTCAAACATCGAAATCATCTATTTCTCTAGATCTCCAAAAAACCTTGGACAATCATTCCTAGGTGTTTGAGACTCCCAAATGCCTCCCATCTATTCATAATCATGTTCATGTGATTCACTTGATTCCAAGAAGTGTTCCTCCAAACATCACACCTTACAGATATCTGTTGAAATATGGAAACAAGAATATTCCAATTTAATTTGTCCTTGAATTAAAGTTTGAGTTAAAATCGAATTTAGTCTTAACAGCTACTTGGAAATAATTAATTAATTTATTTCAAATTAATTAGTTGGAGAAATTCAAGTTAGAAGTATTTCTGAAGTCATGCAAGAGTTATCCCTTAAATTAAGGAGATAAGATTGAGTTATATTTGATTTGTAATTAGTTGACTCAGTTTACTGATTTAAGTCCAGTTAAATTAGTTCCAAATTGTTTGAGGAACTAATAGTGAGTTAACAATTAGTTGATGCATTAATTCACTCAACTAGTGCTACTCCAATTAACTGAAGATTCCCTCACCAGAAACTCATGCATGTCTATTCTAAGAAAGACCTAGTTGAGATTAATGTTCAACGATGGTGTAGTATTAGTTGCATGTGTTTTCTCATGGAGAAAACTCATGCATGTAGTCAAGGACTCATCCTTGAGGATTGTGCAGTTTTGAAGGCTTTTTTTCCACTTGGTAATAGGCTAATCATCCACAAGGAACATCACAAGGAAATAGGAGCTTGGAGGGCAGAGAGGAAGGTTGGAGAGAAGCCAAGATTACTTGTGAGCATCTGTGAGGATTGTACTGAGATTTGGCTAGCTATGAGAGCTAAGGCTTTGTATAATTCCTATGTATTTCCACCATGTATGATAATACAATAGTGTGGGGTTTTTATCTTAGACTTTCCCCAAAGTATTTTCATGTGTATTGTGCCATTGATTCTTCTTCTTCTGGTTATATTGTTCGGCTTTATCTTTAAGCTTCCGCAAATTGATAGTAGTTGATTTATATTGCATTATCGAGTTAACCTATCAGAGATTTTCTACAATATCCTTATGCCCAAAAGAGTGAAATTTAATGTATGGTTGCAGAAATGCTAGAGGCTGGTATAATTCAACTTAGTCAAGTTATTTATCTATTGTAGTAGTATTGGTGCACAAGAAGGATGGATCATTGTGTATGTGTCCAGATTATAGGGAGATCAACAAGCTCACTATTAAAGATAAATTTATCATTCTTGTCATTGATGAATTACATGGAGCAATTTACTTCACCGAGTTGGATCTTCGTTCAGGATATCATCAAATTAGAACGAAGATTGAATACATTCTGAAAATAGCATTCAGAACTCATGACGGTCATTACGAATTTTTTGTGCCTTTTGGCCTTACAAATGCACCTTCCACATTTCAAGGTTTGATGAATTCCATTTTCAAACCCTTCCTTAGAAAATTTGTGTTAGTATTTTTTGATGATGTACTAATCTAGAGCAAGTCTTGGAAGGATCATGTTCAACATGTTGGCAGTGTTCTCAAACTATTGGAGGAGAAACGATTATATGAAAAAACCTACAAATGTTTCTTTGTAGTATAGGAGGTGCAATATTTGGGTCATATTTTATCTCATGAGGGTGTTAATGTAGATCCTAACAAAATTAAATCCATTATGGAATGGAAAATCCCCACAACCATAATGAATCTTCAACGATTTCTCGAGTTGATGGGGTACTATCGCAAGTTTGTTAATAATTATGGGAAAATAGCGACACCTCTAACATCATTACTAAAGAAAGATGCATTTTCTTGGACTCTAGAAGCAACGAAGGCCTTTGAACATCTTAAAGAGGTGATGTGCCAAGCATTGGTCTTAGCTACTCCAAACTTCACAAAAAAAATTATTGTGGAATGTGATGCTTCAGGAAATGGAATTGGTGTTGTTTTAATGCAAGAAGGAAGACCCTTTTCTTTTGAAATTCATCCAATAAAAGGAAAGTATTTACAAAACCTATTTATGAGAAGGAAATGTTGGAAATACTACATGCACTAAAGCAATGGCAACCTTACCTAATGGAAATATACTTGAAGGTAAAAATATATCATGATAATCTTAAATACTTTTTGGAACAAAGCTTATCTTCAGAAGAGCGAAAAAAATCGGTGATAAGATGTTGGGTTATGAATTTGAAACCATCTACAAAAAAGGGAAGAAAAATGTTGTTGTCGATGCACTCTCAAGAAAGGATGAGGATGTGGAAGAATTTCTTTATGCGATTTCTAGTATCCAACCTGAGTGGATAACTAAAGCAAGGGATGAATGGAAGAATGATGAAGAGGTGTGGTCACTTATTCAAAAGTTGCAGCAAGATCCCAATACATCTTATACATTTACCTTAAAAAATGATTCATTATGGTACAAAGATTGCTTATATCTTTGTAAGAATTTCCAACTCAAACAAACTATTCTTTTAGAATTTCACACCTCTCCCTTAGGAGGGCACTCGGGATTTTTAAAATCTTACCGTAGGGTCAAGAAGGGATTTTTTTGGGATGGCCTTAAATGTGATATTTAGAAGTTTTTGGAAAAAATTTTGGTTTGCCAAGAAAATAAAGTTGAGACAATTAATACCTAGGGTCTGTTACAACCTTTATCCATTCCAAGTCAGCATTGGGAGAAGATCTGAATGGATTTTATCACAGGTTTACCCAAGTCTGAAGGAAAGAGTTTCATTATGGTGGTAGTTCATAGACTTACCAAGTATTAACACTTTTGTGCATTATCTCATCCTTTTAAAGCTAGTACAATTGCTACTACATTTATGGAAACAATTCAAAAGCTTCATGGAAATCCAAAGATTATAGTAAGTGACAGAGATCCCATTTTCACCGAAAAATTTTGGACGGAATTATTTTCTTATCTCGGTACTCAATTAGCTCATAGCTCATCTTATCATCCTTAATCTGATGGGAAACTGAGATAGTGAAAAAAAAATTAGAAGGATATCTTTGTTGCTTTGTATCTGATAAAAAAAACACAATGGGTCAAGTGGTTACCTCTAGTTGAATGGTGGTATAACAATTCCTTCCATCTGCAACAAAAATGACCCCATTTATGGCACTTTATGGATATCATCCACCATCCTTCACATCATCTTCAATAGAAAATTCTAAGGTTCAAGCAGTGCAATATCACATCGAGCATCAACAACAAGTTCTCCAACTCTTAAAGGATAACCTCACTCTGGCGCAGAATCAAATGAAACAACAGGAAGATCATCATCACAGTGAAAGAAGTTTTTATGTAGGTGAATGTGTATTTTTACGGCTACAATCATACAAACAAATTTCTCTCAAGCAAGCTAAGAAGGATAATAAATTATCACGCAAGTACTACAGTCCTTACAAGGTGTTGTAAAATATTGGTACTATGGCATACAAATTGGAGTTTCCTGCATCTTCCCAAGTACACCCAATTTTCCATGTTTCATGAACTTGACAAAGAAGGAAAATCCATATTTGATCCTGAAATAGTCATGGAAATAAGAACTCGAAAGCTACGAAATCGATCAATTTAAGAGTATCTCATTAAGTGGACGAACTTGCCCACTAAAGATTCCACATGAGAGGATGGGAATTTTATACAAAAGCATATAAAACTTCTCAAGTGTTGAGGACAACTTTTTTTAAGGGAGAAGGGTATGTTAGGTCTGTATAATACTAGTGTATCCCCCTTATTTTTATTGTTGTGCCCATGTAGCCCCCATATTGTTATTGTTGTGCCCTTACATTATTATTGTTATGTAGGCTTTGATTATATTGTAACCCCTTAGACCCATATATATACAAAGGAGGTCTTGTCATTTGTATCATCCAAGAAGTGTTCATTTATGTAATGTAAAGGTGGCTTCCTCCTCAAAGAGGATAATTTTTAAGTCGTTGATATATCTTTTTGTGAGTTGGTTGCATAACATCTTGGGGAGGATGATACTGGGATACTCACTGAACTAGATTTAGTATTCGTAAGCCTAATGCTAAGTCTTGATGTTGTTTTATATATTCCCTCTTACCTAGCTAAGTTCATCAATATTCAATTTCATAATTTTCGTATAACTAGATATTTTAAATATCCATTCATTTTGGTCCATTTTTTTCTATATGTACATGGAGATAAATTTAACCGTTTAAGCTTGAACATGATGTATTCTAATAGTAAAATGATCTCAATGGTTGAATGGACCCATGTCATCATATGGAAAGAGAATAATGAGGGATTTTCTCAATATTTGTCATATTTCATGGCCATCTTATATTCTATTTTGAACAATCGACAACCTCCAAAGATTTTTCCTGGCGAAAAATAACTTTTGCAACTCAGTATTGATTTGAGAGTGGGGATTGGTATTTTTTTTAGGACTACATAGAAATAAGAATATATGGAGCTGAGGTACTGTGATATCACCTACTAACATTCTTTCCCATGGGACTCTTTTCTATAGAATTTATAATACAAAGTCTAAATGCAGGCAAGATCCATTTTCTTCCTAGATGCAGAGAATACATTTTTAAATTATAGAGGACAGTAGGACCATTAATTGTAAATATTAGGCAAGATCTTACATATATTGAGGATATGTTGAAAAAAAATAATTTTGAAAAAGGGGAAAGATGGAAATATGATCCACATCAAATAATTTCTGATAAAAGATTTGAGGGTCGTTTAACCCCTTATTCACATGATAGAAAACCAGAGCTATCATGCCACCATATTTATTCAAGTGACAAAGTATAGTAGAATATGTATATTGAGACCCCCTCTATAAGAGAGAAGTCTTAGAAGAGGAATGATACTAAGAAAACCTACATTGAAATGGAAGATTTACAACCAGGAAAGAAAGTTAAAGTTCAAGGAGAAGAAAAAGAAGATTTGCAAGTCAAATTGACTAAAGTGCCCTCTAAACAGCCTGGTTTCCAAATGAAATTGGAGAATCCATAGTACACAACTTTTGCCTCTATTTATACTAATATTGCAGCACTTCCAATTGACAGGACTCCATCTTAAGTAGATGCCTTGCAAAAAAACTACTAGAAAATTAAAGAAAGAAGTCACAAGATGAAATGTGATATGGAAGCCCAACTATTAGTGATATCAACCTCGTTTTATCAAAACAACTTGTTTTCTACCATGGATTTAGAATTAAATCAGTTAAATCTCTCTCTCATGCATCCTGCTACTCAATCCCTGTTATGAAACCAACTCACAAAAATATAGAAAACATAGATCAACGCCTTATAAATAAGCCTCTTTGAGGGGGCAACCTCCTTTACATTACACAAATGAACAATTCTTAGATGATACAAATGACAAGACCTCATTTCTATATATAGGAGGCTAAGGGGTCATAATATAATCAGAGCCGACATAACAATAATAATGTAAGGGCACAATAATAATAATAGTGGGCTTCTATGGGGCACAATAATAACAATAGTGGGATTCTATGGGGCACAATAATAACAATATGGGGACTACATGGGCACAACAATATAATAAGGGGGTTGTACTATAACAATAAGGGGTTACACTAGTAGTATAGGGGCCTAACATGCCCCTCTCCTTCAAAAAGTGTTGTCATCAACGCTTTAGTAGTTCTTGATGCTTCTATATAAAATTCTTGTCCTCTCATGTGGAATCTTCAGCGGGTAAGTTCTTCCACTTAATGAGATACTCTGAAATTGATTGATTTCGTAGCTATCGAGTTCTTGTTTCTGTGACTGTTCCAAGTTCCAATATGATTTTTCCTTCCTCTTCAAGTTCTGGAAATATTGTTTGAATTGGGATATTCTAAAACTTTTGAATGAGTGGCCACACTTCTTTTTCCTTCTTCCATTCATCCCTTGCTTCATTTATCCAATCTCGTTGGATAATAGAAATAGCACAAAACAATGCTTTCACATCCTCATCCTTTCTTGAGAGTGCATCTACAACAAAAATTTTCTTCCCTTTTCTGTAGATGATGTCAAAGTCATAACCCAACATATTTGTGACCCATTTATTA
Organism: Pinus taeda; assembly: GCA_000404065.3. NCBI lineage: Eukaryota > Viridiplantae > Streptophyta > Pinopsida > Pinales > Pinaceae > Pinus > Pinus taeda. The sequence goes on along the minus strand of APFE031567491.1, from coordinate 194,603 downwards.
TTTTCTTCTAAAGATAATCTTTGTTCTAAAAAGTATTTCAAAATATCATGATCCAATTTTACCTTGAAGTGTCTTCCCATTAGGTAAGGTCGCCATTTCTTAAGTGCATGTAGTATTGCCAATGTTTCCTTCTCATCAATATCTTACTTGAGATGTAGCCATAAAAATACCCAATCACCTACATCAAAAATTCTTTCACTACGATGTTGATCTGCCTCTTGTTTCAACCTTAGGTTTTGAATATGTATATTGAGACATACCTAAGGTTTTCATGGACAAAATGATAGCACATTATGAGGATACAAAGCGAAACACCTTCTTTAGCCAATTGATAAATCTCAAACAAAAGTGTTCAATGGCAGAGCACATTGAGGACTTTCAAAAATTGAATATAAGGTTAAATGATATTCCAGAGAAGCAGAGGATTGATGTCTTCATAGGGACTTTAAAGGGTAACATTTCTCTGTTTCAAGCCAAAAACATTGTGTGTGATGAAATTATCAAGGAATTCATTCAGTTTGGGAATACATTCAAATAATTGCTAAACATAAATCCTTGTTGAAGAAGTATGATCCAGTCATCAAAATAATCAAGTAAGAAATAGACAAATATGTGTCAAAGGCCAAGAAAATGATTAAATACTTGAAATATATGTCTCCAAAAGATATCAACACCCTAGAAGTGACAGACGAAACCACAGTTATCATGGAAATCAAAAAAGTAATCATGAAGAATATTTTTAGAAATCAAGCTCAAATGTACAAAAGGAGGTCTATAAGGAAGTCTTAATGTTTAACAAAACGTTTGACCAAAGGTTGAGGGTTGGTTTACCGAGTTGCAGTAACCATCAAGGAGAATTACTTTCCCAGAAATATTATGAAAAAAAATTAGTTAAGGTCAAACTCAAAGAAGAAAGGACACATGAAAAGTCATAAAGTCTACAGGTGCAATACAACCAAACTTTCAACTCCTTTGGACGATGAAGGCAGTGTTCATAGAAAACCATAACTATATAAAACATTACAGTATGAAAAAGTGTGTCAAGTGTTAGGGTCCAAGTATGAATCGAGAAATTCACCCAATCCACATTTAATTGTCAACCCAAGGTTCTACCAGTTTTTTCAAGGCTATCATGCACTGTATGTGCATGCCACAGTTTCCCTACCTAGCATTGAACATTAACTATAAATTCATCAATGTGTAATAGTGAGAAATACTGTAACAACAAATAAGAGTAATAGCAAGTAATAATTGTAACAACAATAAGAGTAACAGCAATAAGGACTCACAGTAATTCACTAATAAACATTCATAGAAATAATAAACTCACAAAAATAAACTTAACACACATATAATCCAGTAGCACCTGGTAAGGAGAGTAGGCCCAACTCCCTTATCAGGTTTGTGGCAAGATCAACGAATCACGATATGCTCAAAAGATCAACTTGTCATTAATAAAAGAGATATTACAAGTATGTTGTTACAAACTAAAAGTTAGAGTATTTCTTCTGTAACCTTAACTACTCTTAACAGCGATGGCTTTCATAGCCCCCAACTCTAATTTATACAATTTGTCAATAATACATCTGCTAGAATTATGGAAATGTCTTCCCTTAATTACATGGTGGTTTTCATAATGAAACAGAATATTAAAATATAGCAGTGTGTCAATCGAAAGGTTGATTCATCGTTGTAGTCAGTATTGAAGGATAGCACTGCCAACTTTGATAGCATCATTCAATGAATCACGGTCCTTGTCATTCTCCCTTTAAATCTGCAAAAATAACTAAATTAGAAAGCCACTTAGATAATAATCCCCTATGACTATGCTTCATTGACCGAGTAATCCATAAAGACATGACGAGAGGTATACCTGTGCATTTTAAGATATCGATTAACCACTATTGGCATGAAATGGATAAAATAATAGGGTAAAAGGGTGAATAAAAGAATGAAAATCTAGCCACCAACATCTCCCCCCAACTGGCCTTACTACATGTCCTCATGCAGTTCGTCGCCTGCATAAGTCTGGGTTAGAGTTGCGATGATCAGTGTGAAGTTGTGCAAGATCATATTTTATAGACATCTTTGTTCCCATAGGCTTATACACATCTATTTGGATGATTTATTTCCATAAATCCTCGCTTACCTCATAAATTGGAGTGTATTGATCAGCTAGCAACCAGATGATGGAAAATCAAAATATCAAACCCATCCATCGAACCCCATGAAGTTGCATGCAAGCAATATACCAGGGTACCCTATTTAGAGCCTAAGCAAAATTGGGGGCCCCAAAAGGATCACGTATCAGGACAGTTGATGATGAGAGCATCCACCGTTTCTGGCAGCAATCCAATGCCTCCTCCTGGCAAGTGAAGATATGCTTTGTACATATATCAACGCACCATTGTTGAGTTTCTGACATCTTTTCTTTCTGTCCCTCTATCCCCAAGAGGGTTTCGTATCTATTGAAAACATTCATAGACTGACAATTCTCCATCTGAATGATATGTGGCCTATTTGCCTCATTTTCTTCAAACATATCAAAATCCTTTTTCCATTTAACCTAGTTGACTGTGTAGGAGGTAAAGGCTCTCAATTGAATGTTTCCTACATATGGAACTGGGTTAAATGATTGATCATTTCCCAAGAAGTAGTCATGCATGTAAAACGTGCACATCATATGTTGATCCAAAATATTGTGGCATATCATGATGTGCAGAAACCACATTGAATCTTCCATATCATGAGTGAGCTCCTGGCGGACACTTTCTAATCAAAAGAATAGGTATTTTTCATGGCGGAACAAGGTGTAGCTATGAGTAGGGGTGTGGCAAGCCATTGCCTTATGTGCCAAGGTAAACATATCTTCCTTATCAACCTTTACTAGCTTCACTTGTTCTTCCAGTCCCTCAAATCACTTTTTTTGTTTCTCTTACTTCTGATTTTCGTTTTCTATCTGTTCTATGTAGCCAAAGATTGTGTTCACAACTTTCTCGTGAGTTTTCCTTATTCCTTCCAGTGTGCTTCTAAAGGAATGGTCCCTTGTTGAAAGCGAGTTATTGTAGCTTGCCACTTCTGAATTTCTGTAGTGCTATGAAACCAGCTCACAAAAAGATAGAAAAGATAGTTGAACGCCTTAGAATTCAGCCTCTTCGAGTGGGAAACCTCCTTTACATTACACAAATGAACAATTATTGGATGATTCAACTGACAAAACCTCCTTTCTATATATAGGAGTCTAATGAGTCACAATATAACCCAGCCGACCTAACAATAATAATATAAAGCCACAAAATAACATAGAGGGATTCTATGGGGCACAATAATAACAATATGGGGACAATAGGGGCACAACAATATTAATAAGGGATACAACTACAATAGTAATGGTGTAATCACTAGTATTATATGGACCTAACATGCCCCTCTCCTTCAAAAAAGTGTTGTCCTCAATCCTTGAGTAGTTCTAGATGCTTCTGTATAAAATTCTCATCCTCCCATGTGGAATCTTCAGCGGATAAGTTCTTCCACTTGATGAGATACTCCAAAATTGATCGATTTCATCGCTGTCAAGTTCTTGTTTCTGTGGCTGCTTCTGGTTCCAATATAATTTTTCCTTTCTCGTCAATTTTTGGCACTATTGTTTGAACTGGGAGCTTGTCGCCTATAATCTTCTTTAAACATGAAACATGGAAAACTAGGTGCACTTGAGAAGCTACAGGAAGCTCCAATTTGTATGCCATAGTACCAATCTTTTGCAACACCTTGTACAGACCATAATACTTTTGTGATAATTAATTATCCTTCTTAGCTTGCTTGAGGTACATTTGTTTATATGATTGTAGCTGTAGGAATACCCAATCACCTACATCAAAACTTCTTTCGATGTGATGTTGATCTGCCTATTGTTTCATTCTATTATGTGCCAACACGAGGTTATCCTTTAAGAGTTGGAGGACTTGTTGATGTTCAATGTGATGTTCCATTGCTTGAACCTTAGAATTTTCTCTTAAATATGATGTGATGGATGGTCTCTGATATCCATAAAGTGCCATAAATGGGGTCATTTTTGTTGTTGTATGGAAGGAAGTGTTATACCACCATTCAGCCAGAGGCAACCATTTGACCCATTGTGTCTATTTATCAGATACAAAGCAACGAAGATATCCTTCCAAACATTT
>APFE031567491.1:125605-175918 GCA_000404065.3 Pinus taeda | reverse complement strand
CATGGGAAAATTTCATGGCTCATGGTTCCGTTCCCTGTTTTCGCTGAAATCATGGTTCCGCGAGCATTCTGGAAATGACTTGAAGATTTATACCTCAGATTGAAAAATGGATAGCACCATCGTGTTCGTGGCGATGAGAGGTGTAAAATCCATATAAAATTTGTCAATTTCTGAGAAGTTGAAAATTTTTCCCTCCTTCAAAATTCATGGTTCCTGCATTAAAAATTTATTAAACTACCTTGATTTACATGCCCGCTCCTGTCTCGAAATTCATGTAGTCCTCCTCCTACTCTAGGTAAAACACTGAGTTTATGTAATTTTCTGGATAGATATCCCAAGGAAGCAATTTGATGTAATGGTAAAACTTAGAAATTGGTTGAGGGAGGTTAGGAGGTCAAATCTGGCCCCCTCTAATTTTACCATATATCAGTTTTATGAACCAACCTTTACCCTATTAAAAATTTAAATGGGCGCACTTTCCCAAAACTCACAAATATAGCATGTTTTGGTTTTAATAAAGTCTAGGCGCATAAAGCGCTAAGCCACCTACCCGCATGTGGTCTGTTCCATGGTCAACGGTTATTGAACAATGGTTGCGTTGATTTATGTGGAGTGTGGAGTGGTTGGGTCCATGCCCCAAGAGCCGGCCCACCATCCATTAACTCACACCATTAATTCGTTGAGTTGTCTTTTAACCATACCATATATGGCATATATATAACATATATATTAACTCCTTTTTAACAAGCAACCTTCCACGTTGTTTTAATATTTGGAGTTTGTTATAACAAAAATAAATTTTTTTATATTGTTTTTGTTTATATATATATATATATATATATATTAACTTTTTCCCACTTTAGTTAATATATAGAATTTATTTGGTTGGGTAAGGTTTATATAGTTAATTGGATAACTATATTAAACCATTTTTGTTATATGGTTTTTTTTAACCCCAAAAATGATTTTTTTTGCTTGTGTAGGTTTAGGAGGCTTTACTAGAGGGATGACAAGTGTCAAGCTACCATGTGGGTCCCACGTGCTGACTGGGATGCCATGTGGCGCACTGTGGGCCCCATTTTTCCCTTACCATACCAAACTTTGAAGAGCTCTATTTTTTGCGTACGAGCTCAGATTGACGAACCGTTTGCGCCACTGCAATCAGGGAGACGAGCCCTTTCAATCGATGCCACCAAATTCTCCTTTTTTCCATTTTGAATTTCGAGCCTTATCCACCCCCTTAGTGTCTCGAGATCCTCCTGGATCAGAAAATTCCAAAGTCGCCCTCTATTGCCACCTAATCACTGCCACATCCACAAACAAATAAATTACATGCATGACAATTTCACATAAAATATATAAAAACCTTAAAAAGATGTTTTTCTCTCATTTCCTTCTAGAAATAGCTTGATTAGATGTAGTTTACTTCCTCAGTAGGTAATGGCATTCATTTCATAGGTTTTCATCTCTCTTTCTGCAAAAGTAGGGTTGGTTGGTAAATTAAGGTTTGCTAGGTTTTGCTTTACATTCCAGTCTTCTTTCTCTTTTTGCAAGTAGAATAGCCTCTGTAGAGTAAGATTTTCTTTCTTCCATCACATTTAAAGCTTCTTCTGGAATTCATAGAAGTTGGCTTGAGCTCCTAGTGATCTTGCGCTAGTTGGCCAAGTGACAGCCTGCAGTAAGAACTGGTACTTGTGCATATAGCACCATCGCTTCCAAGTTTGTTACGAACTACCGGGTTGATAAAATTAAAGTAGGAAGCCCCAGGAGTTGCAGCATTATTGCTGCAATACTGGTGCTCACCACTTTTTGGTGCCGTTGTTGGGGAAGCGTTAGAGTATTTTGTGATTACTGCTCTTCTTCTATTTTCTACAGCAACATTCTGCTAAGTAGTTCATTTCAGCAAAAGTAGAGTAGTTGTTTCTTTCAATTTCTGCATTTCCTTGCTTTCATTTCAATTCTGCAATTTCCATTTCAGCAAAAATAGATTAGCCCTTTCAATTCTGCAATTTCCATTTCAGCAAAAGTATATTAGTCCTTTCAATTCTGCAATTTTCATTCCAGATTAGTTATTTCCTTCTTTCATTTCAATTCTGTAATTTCCTTTCAACAAGTTCATTTAAGTAGTTGCAATTTGTTTGTTCAATCAATTTTAGTTTTACAGGTACAAGCAGAAGAAAACAAAAATCACCCAAAAAGATATTTCCTTTCATGCCTCATAGGAATAGAGATAATTCATGGAAATTCCTACCCAACACCCCCACCACATCACAAAGCCACCCTTCTCTCTTCTTCCATGGTAGTGATCCAAAAGAACCTTTAGGGGAACAACTAGAGATATTTAAAGAACCTATAAGAGAAGAAGAGGAAGAAAACATCCCTCCTAAGACAATGGCTAAAAACAAAAATGTTAGGGGGAATGGAGAAAGAGTAGAGGGTACATTTTCCATCCGAGAAACCAATGGAGACACTAAAATGAAGAACATAAGCCACTTAGCCCTACCTCACTTCCATGGATTGACTACACAATATCTTGACACCTTCTTGTTTGAGTTTGTTGTTATCTGTTGAACCAATGACTATGCAGAAGATAAGCAAAAGTTGAAACTATTTCCTTCTACTCTCAAGGATCCAGCGATGCGCTGGTTCATGGGGTTACCTGGCAATAGCATCACAACTTGGGCTTAGATGCAACAAACCTTTAATAACAAATATCGAGACTACTGTAGGTCAAAAGATACGAAGGAAAAAACCTTCCCAATGACAATGGGAAGTGATTAATCTTTGGAAGATTATGAAGAGAGGTTCTAGCTCAGTTACAAAAGGGTCGGGTGCACACTTGACCTCGAATCTCTGAAGTTGGTCCTGCTCAGGGGAATTCTGGAAGACCTTCTAGACACCCTCCATTTACTGGCTGGGGGAGACATCTACCAACTACCTTATGAAGACATAAAGACTGTTTTTAGAAACCTTTCTAGGGTAGCCAGAAAGAGAGGTAGGGGGATTCAACCCATAGCCAATACCTCCTCATCCAGTTCATCCCTTAAAGGTGAACTTGGAAACATGCTGGAAGACTTCAAGAGAGAGATGATGCAGACTCTTTCCATGCAAATGGATACCTAGATGCACTAGAAGGCATCCTAGGAACGAATGTCCATTGAATTCTATAGAGGTTTGTTCAGTCTGTGAAGAAGATCATTCTATAGATAAGTGCCCTTCCTTGCCCAGACTTAAAGTTGTATACCAAGGGGCCGAAGGAGCCACTAAACCACTCTACTTCATGAACCAAAGGAGACCACATGGACCTAGACCATACCAGTAGGGAATCCAAGGGACTTCTCAGGCATACTACAACCTCAATCAAGCCACTTCTATACCTTCTTGGGGCCCCCCTGCTCATCCTTCTTGGTCCATACGTCCTCCTTAGTCATATCCATCTCAATATCATGCCCAACTAGCCGCTCATTCATTACAATCCTATACTCAGCCACAACCTCAGTGGAATGCATCTCATCAGGGGTGGAGGCCTGAGTACAAATCTCCTCCCACTCTTTTGCCTCCACCACTAGCTCAACCGCAACCATTGCCTCCTGCTCCACCAAGGCAACCCCGAGTTCCTGCTCAACTGAACACGAACCTGAACAACATACATGATCAGTAAGTATATAGTGTAGAACCATCATGCCCAACCTATTTTGTGGATATTTAGGATATTAACTTACAATTTGGGAAGGTCCTCCCAGATAGCTAGCCTCCCCCTCAGGAGGTTGAGGAAGATAAAGAGGAAAGTGAACCAAAAGTAATTCCACCCTTTCCTGAGAGATTATCCGGAATAACACAACCCACCCCGAAAGAAACTGAACTTATGGGTGAATTGAAACAGTTATCTGTAAAGATACCACCACTCCAAGCCATAAAGGATGTGCCCATATACAATAAGGTGATCAAAGAGAAGTTCTTCAGGCATCTAGGTAGGTGCAAGAGAGATTCCCAAACCATCAATGTCATAGTACAACTGTCTCACCTGATGTTGGGGCAGGTAATCTGTTTGAAATATTTAAACCCTGGAAGCCCAGTAGTTGATGTCCACATCAATGGCACCATGATCCCACACAGCTTGATTGATCTGGGAGCTACAATTAATGTAATGACAAAGGACACCATGCTCAAACTCAACCTCCAGGGTGCCTTGAGAAAGACCGCAACAATACTGCAGCTTGCAGACCGCTCCACCGTGACCCTTGAGGGGATTGTGGAGGATGTGATGGTCTCCATTGATTCTTGGGAGTACCCTGCTGATTTCTTGGTTCTCCAGCCAAAGGCAAAGCTCACTGGGTATCCTCTCATCCTGGGAAGACCCTGGTTGGCCACTGTCGATGCTTACATCAGTTGTTGGGCTGGGAACATGACCATCAAGAACATGCATATGTCCAAGCAGCTAGTCCTATACCCTCCTGCCCAACCCTTATTAGAACATCATCTACCTCTCTAGTTGGAAGAGGAGGATGAGGATGAAGTCTATTCTACACCACTGTGTACAGTAGAAACTGTCATGGGGGGGAAATTGCAAAATGAGGATGATATCATTGAAAATTTAATTTAGAATCCACCCCCTAGTATTTTTCCATTAGAAGATCTAGTGAAAGAAACCCAAGACAATCTCTTAATTGATCTCTGTGTGGCTGACCCAACCTCTCTCCGTGTTAAGAATATAGAGTTCGACCCAGAAAGAACATTGAAAATCAACTCATCCCTATCCACTTCCCAAGAGAAGGAACTATGTAGTTTACTGAGAAAACATTTAGATGCCTTCACCTGGAGCTATAAGGATATGAAGGGAGTGCACCCTTTAGCTTGTACCCATTACATTTACATTAAAGAACATTGCAAACCAATTAGGCAGCCTCAAAGGAGGATGAATCTAGCCTTTAAAGACATTGTCAAGGAAGAATTGCAAAAGTTACTAGATGCAGGATTCATCTACCCCATCTCTAACAGTGAATGGGTCTCTCCTTTGGCGCTAGTGCCAAATAAAAATAGTAAGTGGAGAATCTTTGTTGATTATCAGGAACTGAACAAGGCCACTAAAAAGGACCATTTTCCTTTTCCTTTCATAGATCAAGTGTTAGATGGTCTAGTAGAGAAAAAAAATTTCTCCTTCCTAGATGGGTTTAACGGGTACAATCAGATCCAAATCAGCCCGGAAGACCAAGATAAGACCAATTTCACTTGTCCTTGGGGTACCTTTACATATCGGGTCCTTCCTTTTGGTTTGTGCAATGCTCCCACCACTTTCCAGAGAGCGGTATTAAGTATATTTTGCGAACTAGTTCATGATGCAGTGGAAATATATATGGATGATTTTACTCCTTATGGTTCTAACTTCCAGGAAGCTTTATCTAACCTAGGAAAATTTTTGGACAAGTGTATTGAGATGAACCTGTCCCTTGGGCCGGAAAAATGTGAATTATTAATGACTAAAGGGACCGTGCTAGGTCATGCAATATCTCAACAATGATTGCAGGTGGACCCCAACAAAATTGCCATCATCCAAAGGGTCCCACCTCCTCAAAAGGTGAGAGATTTCCGAAGTTTCCTAGGTTTGGTGGGATATTACATAATATTCATTAAAGATTTCAATAAGTTAGTCTCTCCATTGATTGGTCTTTTGAGGAAAGATGTCGAGTTCATATGGATTGACAACTGTCAAGAAGCCCTAGATACCTTGAAAAGTAAACTTGTGGCTGCCCCAATTTTGAGAGGCCCAAACTGGGACCTACCTTTCCACATTCACACAAATGCCTCAAACAAAGCAAAATGAGTAGCCTTAGGGTAGGTTGGTGAAAATTTACCTTATGCCATATACTTTATAAGTAAAAATTTGTCAAAGGAAGAGTTAAACTACATAGTAACCGAGAAGGAACTCCTAGTTGTAGTGCACTCGTTAAATAAATTAAGACATTACATCACAGGCTATCAAACTTTTGTACACATTGATCATGCTGCAATTAGGTATTTAATTAACAAACCAGATGTAAATGCTCGCATTATTAGGTGGTTGATTTTATTGCAACAGTTTGATTTAACCATTGTTGATAAGCCTGGTAAAGAGAATGTTGTTGCTGACTTTTTGTCTAGAGTAAATTTGCCTGCAGGTGAGGAAGGAATGGTGGATGATCAAATGCCCGATGAACACTTATTTGCTATCTCAGTACTCTCTCTGTGGTTTGCTGATATAGAAAATTACTTGGTTTCAGCACAATTCCCACCACACCTATCCTCAAAAGAGAAGAGCAAGATCGTGAGAAAAAGTGCCCCTTTCACTTGGACTGGGAGCAATCTCTTCAAACTTGGCCCAGATAAAATCTTGAGAAGATGTGTCAGGGAAGAGGAACTTTTTGACATTCTCCTGACCTGTCATGACGAGCCTTGTGGAGGCCATTTTGCAGTAAAGAAAACCGCCTTCAAAATTTTGCAAGCAGGTTACTATTGGCCCACTCTTCATCAAGATGTGAAGAGATATACCAGCCAATGTGATTGTTGCCAAAGTATGGGGAAACCTACTCCAAAGGATGAGATTCCCATGCTGCGTCAAGTGATTTTTGAGCTATTTGAGAAGTGGGGCATGGACTTTGTGGGTCCTATAAAACCTCCTTCAAAACAGAAACAATGCATCATTGTGTGCATCGATTATCTGACAAATGGGCAGAGACAAAGGAAATCAAGGCAGCAACAGAACAAAAAGTAGCTGAGTTTTTAAGAGAGAACATATTCTATAAGTTTGGGTATCCAAGAGAATTGGTTACAGATCAAGGCAATCATTTCACTTCCAATTTGATAGAAGACCTGCTCACACATCATAAAATCAAGAACAGGATTTCCACCCCTTACCATCCACAAGCCAATGGACAGGTGGAAGTCACTAATAGAGCTTTGTAAGGAATTTTTACCAAGGTAGTGAGCAGTAGTAGAAAAGATTGAGCAAACCGATTGGTTGAGGCCACCTGGGCCTACAACACCACATGGAAGACCACCACTGGGTTCACACCCTATGAATTGGTTTATGGGAAGAAGGCTTTGCTGTCAATAGAATTTGAATACAATACACTTAGGATGGCAGCTCAGCTAGAACTAGACCTTAGCCATGCACAAAGAGAAAGGTTACTCCAGCTCAATGGATTGGATGAACAAATATTGCAGGCCCTTCTCCACACAGAGGTAGTTCAACTTCAAAGGAAGATATGGCATGACAAAAACATCAAGGAGAAGCAGTTCCAAGAAGGAGATTGGGTGTTTCTCTATTTCTCAAGATATAAAGACTTCAAAGACAAGTTGAGGACAAGATGGTTGGGATCCTACACTGTAGAAAATGCAATGACAATGGTTCAGTTCTGCTCAGAAACATTGATTAGGAAGCCATCCCCATGCTTGTCAATGGGCATAGGTTGAAAATATACAAGAATACCCTCTCCAAGTGAGAATTCATTAAAGATCTGAGTAAAACAGTTTTGGTAGTGGAGCAAGTCTCAGCCTCCACTCCACCCGCTCACTAAAAAAAAGAAAAAATAAAAAGGACTCAAGTGAAAACCTCTATGAGGCACTTGAGTCCCATCATCAGGTTGAAAACCTCTTTTGAGGCAACCAAGTGATGACAAAAAAAAAAGAGGGAGAATAAGATCCCTGGGTGAAAACCTCCCTTGGAGGTGCTCAGGGTAGGCAAGTAGGGTGAAAACCTCCTGGAGGCTCCCTAGTTGTCTTTTCAAAAAAAAAAAAAAAAACAGAGAAAAAAGGGAGAGGAAATTGACTTTTAAAATGCATTGCAGGTTACAAATGGACCACAGGAAGCAAGGGAACATGCCACAAATCTTATTACACATCCTCTATATTCTTCTCCAGCATTTCTAACCTCCTTTTCACCTCTCTGTGTTTTTTTTTAAGACTGTATATCCTACAAGAGGCCCTGTGTGTTCTATAGGAGGCTCCTGTAGAAATCACAAAGAGCATGAAACAACTTTTAAAAACAGTTTGAGGAGCTAGGGATTTTCATAAAGAGCATGTAGGCCATCCTATAGCTATCCACCATCCTAACCCTCCATCCCACACCTGCACCACCTCATTTCCATTGATTTCTTTCCTTCCTGCAGCAAAAACACAAAAACCAATTTTTAAAAAATACGAAAATAAAAAGAACAACACCTCCACAACTCACCTGCAGCTTACCAAATCCCTCTCCATTGCCATCAGGATCTTCAATAGCATCCTCACAGCTCCCAACACAAGAATCAACTAAACATTTTAGTGGGAGAAGCACCTACAGGAGCTCCTATAGGATTTCCTGTAGCAGTTGATCCCCTTAAAATCAAGCTCCAGCAGCAAAATAGGTGCAGCCACAGGAATGTAGAGGATGTTTGAAGCAAGATTCAGCTAAAGGGCACCGGTACAAAACAAATAAGCCACATATAAAGAAGCAAAGAGCATATAGTAGAAGGGATACAGGCATGCAACACCAAAATCCAAGCATGCAGCAGCAATAGAACCACGCAGCACTGCAGCACGAGCATTCAACCTACAGGTAAGTGTCTAACCCTCTCCTCTATTACATCTATATAATTCAAAAACTACATGAATGAATGAAATAGTTTGGATTAAACTAGAAAGGTGGCCAGTTAACTAGCCACCCTCATCTAGTTCGACTGCGCTCATCCGGAGAACCCACGCATGTGTGCCTAGTCAACTCACAGAAAAATCCAAAAAGACAGGTAGTGGCAAGTGTATAAACTCTGATGCAAATGATGGGAAGTGATTGCGGGCAGAAGGCATGAAGAATCATGATGACACAGCAGTGGGGACCAATGGTCTGAATTTTGGCAACATACCCTGTTTTCCACCTCACATCATCACCGAAAATATCTCCAGTAAGCATAAGTACTCCTCCTCGAACTTATTCACCACCTTTGTTTCCATTTTATCATCATCCCCACGGCTGCAGCAAGCTCTATACCACCTCCGTAGCATCGAAACCACTATTCTCTACCATTTTTATCCCTCCTCCTCTTATCGGCATTCTATAGGAGCATTATCAGGTCCTACGAGAGTAGTAACAAGTTCTACAAGAGAACCTATAGCCATTTCTATAGGAGGGCCATTAAGCAGTTTTTCAAGGGAAAACACATGGTTTTCGCTAAAATTCAGACTTGAAGAGGTAGGCTCTGTACAAACCCACCTTGGATATTCATATTTTTAAGGAGTGATGAAATTTTAAGGAAGAATTAAGCCTGGAAAAGAAGAGGAATTTCATTAAAAAATTATGCCTGTTTCTTCAAAAAACATAGTTATCTCTGTTTCCTGTTACTGCAAAAATTCTTGTCTCTTTCTCCACCTGGGGTATTCCAAAATATTATAAAAATAATGACAGGGGGATTCATGAGGAAGGAAACCCTAAATTCAGTCAGGCTCCATGAACATCCCGAGGTAGTAGCCATTTTTACCAAAGCCAATTGGATGCCATCTTTTGAAAATTTTCAAGGGTGTGATGAAAAAGTGATTCAGGAGTTTGCCCTTTCCTTGGTACCCCACTAAAACACCCATGCCACTGTTACCTTCAAAGGTCTCACCATGGAAATCACCCCAGAGTTTATCAGTAGTGTTACCAGTCTTCCACTTGGACTACCCTGGAGCAAAGATGAAAAGCCACTAGGTCAAGTTGCCAAGAAAATCTTCTTCCAACCAAATGAGCACCCTGTAGAGGACAAAAATGGCATTAGAAGAACAAGCATAACTTACCCTTGGGATGAGGTCAGTTACCAAATTATCAAGTACATTTCCTATGAAGGGAGGTATAACATAGTTTATGGTTACCATTTCAGACTTCTGCATGAGCTAAGATATGGCATGGATACTACCACACCACAAAAACTCAGTTTTCCCTACTTTCTCCTATAGTCCTTATAGATTGCAGCATTAAATTGAAGGTAGGAGGTCCAGATCAATTGGCTCACCATGGAGTAATTAAATTGTTGGTGGAAGAAGCCCTACACACCTTCACAATCCCCATAGCCTAGGAAATATTTAGAAATATGACAGGGGAAGATGATATAAAAACCCTCACATATGACCTCATTTCTTCTAAAAGTGAGGGGGAAGAACAAAAAGGGGAAGATGAGGAGGAAACCAAAACAAAGGAAGAAGACACCAAAATGGAGAAGGAAGAACCTAAAACAGGGAAGACAAAGACTAAATAAGAGAAGAAAAAGACTCAAGCAAAAAAGAAAGAAACTCAACAGGATGAGAAGGAAACCAAAACAGAGTTAGAGGAAACAAAGCTAGCAGAGGCAAAAAAGACAAAAGAAGAGGAAAAAGGGGCAAAGAAGACAGACGTGTCTCCTGAGACACTAGAGAGGGAGGCAACAGTTGTTCTTGCTGCCCTCAGTACCCCGGTTAAACCCAAACAAAAGGGGAAAAGACAACCATCAATGTATTTTAAGGCTCGAAAAATCACAAGAATAAAAACTGGGAAGCCACAGCCATCCTAAAAAGAGCCTATCACAATTGAAGATTCCCCTACTGACAAAAGGGAAGAATCTCCCTCTAAAACCCCCATCACTTATGCAAGAGGAAGTCCTAGATCTTCCACTTGGAAGGAAAGAATAAAACTACAGGACTCAAAAGCAGTTCTACAAGAGGCACAGACTACTCTACAAGAGACCTTAACAAAGCTACAGGAGACCGAGAAACTTGAGAAAAGGGTAGAAGAGTAGACCAAGGGGAAGGATGAAGCAGCATAAACACAAGAACCTGACCCCCAACCTATTTTGGGCTCTTATTACAACTTTCTTGAAGGAGGAAAAATTATTCCACAGAAATTTGCAGTCCCACTTTTCTTTGAATTGGAAAAAGAAAGGATAAGAAGCCATCGATGGATGCAAATCGCCAAGTCCAAAGGGTTGGAAGACATTGGCCACATGGAAAACAAGTTGAGAGAGATGGGTAAGGAATTAAACATTGTAAGACATACAAAAGCAATCAGAAGATCTCACTTGGAAGTAAAAAATGAGATGTTAAGAAAAAAGCTGCAAGAAAGGGACACATAATTGGCATGCATGGCCAGCTAGTCTATGGAGGCACTATAGTGTAGGACACTAGTAAAATCATATGGAGTGTACCTCAAAGACCAGTGGCTACAGTTTCAAATCAAGACCCTGGTACACAGAGGCACCATGCCTTTTCAGCATTATGGAGGACCTATGTGACCACAGTTCAGCAAAAGACAAGGCAAAGATAGCAGAGTTCTATTTGCATAATATGGCCCTAAATAATATGAACCTATGGGACCCCAATGCTAGGTTAGGGGACTTGCAACTGATGGCCATGGCATCATGGATGAGTCATGAGGAGAAAAGGGCGATAGAAATCAAGGAATTGATGGCAAAAGAACAAAATGAACCCCTCATGATTAGAGCAAAGCCATCAGATCTATTGCTCTCATTAACACCCACCAGCTACTTGCAAATAATCCTCAAGTTGCCCTTAAATATGTTAATGATCAAGCTCAGGCAATTACACACTTTAAGGACAAGGAGAGATTTCTTGGAGATGACTGCATTCATGCTTGTATGAGAAGGTGGAATACACTGCCACACAGCCTACAGATCAGGGAGTATCAGTCCCCAACAAGGATGAAAGAAGCATTGAGGAGAGTGCCACTGTACAAGCACTCTATGCAGAGTTTAAGGGTCAACTGGATTGGCCTCAAATTAAGTCCCCCACTACT
Organism: Pinus taeda; assembly: GCA_000404065.3. NCBI lineage: Eukaryota > Viridiplantae > Streptophyta > Pinopsida > Pinales > Pinaceae > Pinus > Pinus taeda. Next base: position 164,148 of record APFE031567491.1, on the reverse strand, counting down.
AATAGGACTGCTAAAGGGCACAAAAGAAGAAAAAGAAAGACAGGAATGGGAAGAGGTGGATAGAAAAGCAGGATTCCATGATAAAGAAGAGGATCTCACATCAGAAGCATGGGACATCATGGAGGCCATCAGGGCCATCAAGGATGAAGAGATGGACTAGTTGCTCAGAGGATGAGCAACACATTCAGTAGGGGGTGATGATGAGCCCCAGAAATGGGTGATTATATGGGCTCATTTTACCTCCTAACTTAGCTTAATCCACCATTCTCATTAGTTTATTGCATGTTTTTTATTAGATTTATGCTGATAGATTGAGTTGGGTTAGTCATTATGCCAGGAAGTCTAATGTGTGGTTTATGCATATTTTTGGTCAATTTTGAGACAAAGTCAAAGGTTTAATGAGCATTTTGTAGCCAATATTCGAGGAAGAGAATAGAGAGAATTTATAGGAGGATGTCCCCCTCATTGATGACTCCCTACTTCGAATCCTCCTTCAGAAAGCTCGGAGCACAAGCAGCCACATCAATGCATCGAAGAGGCAACCGAGCAAGTGAAGAGAAATTGTTGTTATCTCAAGTCTTAGGAGCCAAGCCTCCTCAATTTTAGGTGGATTGTTGGGATTTCCAGATGTATAAATAGAGATGATGAGGGCCTCATTAGGTTGTTGGATTTTAGTTAAATTTCCGCACTTTTGTTGCAGCTCTTGCTCAGCTCATTTCGAGCTAACTTTTGTGAACAATTTTATGTAATGTGACTATTATTTTGATTATGGAGATGAAATATTTTCTGAGCCAGCACTGATTTCTCTCAAAGAGTTGAAGCTCTTGGATTAGGGCCCAACCCAAGCTACACAGCACCTCTTGTCTTGTATTTATATGTCTTGTTGCAGTTTATGAATTAGTTGCAGTTAGATAGGTTTCTTCCTTGGTTAGAGTAAGTTGCTTTTGGTGATTCACATAGTTGTTTCCATTTCAGTTTGTTGTATTAGGTTAAATAGTGTTAGGAGAAAGATACAAAAAGGCCATCAGCAAGCCTTGACCTCCTTTCCTCCCTTCGGGACCATGAGCTGAGGTCAAGACCCTCTCACTGCCACAAAAACACAGTTTTACCTTGTCCATGCAATTTCTAGTGTTGTAGTTTGATTTAAAGATTGATGCTTTGCTTTAGATCTAGTTTTTCATGCTCATTTCTATTTCCGCAATAAATCTCCATTCATGCTTTCATTTCCATGTAGCATTGTTCATCATTCTATTTTCCTAGATAAGAATTTAGGTTAACATGAGATACAATTCTGTTTTTTTGGTACAGCTAGTTTCATTTCTTGCTCAGTTTCAGAGTTTGATTTGTAGCTCTCCTGCAGTACCCCTCTATTAATAATAAGTCAATAAATCAGCCATCACCATCTCCCTTTGCTACATGTTCCACAGGTCATTCATAGCCCTCACAAATCTTCCCTAATTTTCTGCATCTTTTTCATAAACTTTCCTCTCGTCTCTTGAACAATTCCAACCATCATTATCTTCCCTAATCCTCTTTGATGTACCTCAGACACCTTAACACATCCCTCTCATCTTTAGCTACCCTTTCACACCATCTTTCCACCTTTAAAACCTCTAAAATAGACCTCAGCATCCTCCTATAGATCCTCATGTAGATCCCCTACAGCCTCCTATAGAATTTCCTATAGGTGACTTTTTGAAGTCCGATTGTAGGGAAAGCCTCCAAAAGGTTGCCAAAGGCCTCCTAGGAACCCTCCACACCTTCCTACACCTCTGCAAATTCCAAAGTCACCCTCCATCACCACCTAATCACTGCCACATCCAAAAACAAATAAATTACATGCATGACAATTTCACATAAAATACATAAAAACCCAAAAAGATGTTTTTCTCTCATTTCCTTCTAGAAATAGCTTGAGTAGATGTATTTTACCTCCTCAGTAGGTAATGGAATTCATTTCATATGTTTTCATCTCTCTTTCTGCAAAAGTAGGGTTAGTTGGTAAATTAGGTTTTGCTTTACATTCCAGTCTTCTTTCTCTTTTTGCAAGTAGAATAGCCTCTGTAGAGTAAGATTTCCTTTCTTCCATCACATTTAAAGCTTCTTCTGGGATTCATAGAAGTTGGCTTGACCTCCTAGTGATCTTGCGCCAGCTGGCCAAGTGACGGCCCGCAGTAAGAATTGGTACTTGTGCATACAACACCATCACTTTCAAGTTTGTTACGAACTACCAGGTTGATAAACGTAAAGTAGGAAGCCCCGAGAATTGCAGCATTATTGTTGCAATACTGGTGCTCACCAACAACATCGGGGGAGTAACAACATTTCTTGAGCACTTAGTCAAAATCGTGACGGAGTAACAACACCTGTGGAGTAACAGCACCAGAATACTTAGACAAAATCGTGATGGAGTAACGGCACCAGCATAGTAACATCACTGAAGGAGTAATAGCACCAGAGGAGTAACAGCACCAGAATACTTAGACAAAATCATGATGGAGTAACACCACCGACAGAGTAACAACATCGAAAGAGTAACATCGGAATGCTTAGATGAAATCATCATCACCATGGAGTAACAACACCAGAGGAATGTTGGGCATAAAACCCCCCCCAAGGCATGTTTTAGGGCTCAAAGCCCAAGTTTTGACCCAATCTTGTTGTAAAGCTCCACAAATTGTGGGCACGGAGCGCGAAAAGTATGATATAGTCACAGGGTTGTCCGCCCTAGTTTTTCAATGTAATGTCAACTAGATAGACCTACCCATGGTCGCAAACCATGGGATTGGATAAATAGAGCGAGGCTCTAACAGTAAAGAGATAGGAAGAGTAGTAGAGAGAAGAAGGTCTAAGGAAGTAAGGTGAAGTGTCTCTTTGTGTCGTAGAGTAGGAAAAGGCTCTGCAACTAAGTGCGTAGAGGCCTAGTAGTTCGCAGCTGAGTGCGCGGACCCCTGCAACTGAGTGCATAGAGAAAAGTCGAGCATGTAACCGAATAAGGAATTAATAAAGAGAAATTTTATCATAATTCTGTGTATCAATGCTTGGGTTAATGCATGTTTGATATAATTTGCACATATACTATTTATTTACTACACGCACCTATATGAATGGTTTATGTTGTTAAGTATAACTTAAAGCATGCAAGTAGGCTAAAATAATCAACTAACCTTGAAATATCAATAAGGACTTGGGTATTAATGCAGAACCGTAGCGTTCAACCCCCGAGTAGGGCTACATGAAGGCAATATATCGGGTTGCGAGGTACAGGAAATTGTTCGAAGCAACCTGCGTGCAAAGGTCAAACAATGGACCACTTGAACTCATCAGACATCTCCAGGGTGCAAAAACCTAGTTCTAGCACCCTCCCATACTACTTCGGGTGAGAGCTCAGTGTGCGCTCCGTGGACTGTTTTCGAAAGGCCAGTAGTACTGGGATTTGTTTGGCTAACTCAACTTTGAACCTGGGTCAGGCCCCAATAAGCCAACAAATGGTTTTGTTGCTGGGACCAAGATTTGCATAAGAGATGTCTGATGTCGTATCACTGGAATCCAATAAAGAAAGGAATTGAAGAGTGGTAGGACAGAAAGATTCATCAGTTCGCAGCCCATGGTTATCAAAGGAAGAGTGGTTAGATTACTACTTGTATACGAAAATCCATGAAATTTTCTTTGCATTCGAGTTGTACGAGTGGATCACGAAGCTAGCAGACAGTCAAGGAAGGTGTAGGCTCGACAAACCTATTGTGTGGACTCCAGAGTTGGTGCGCAAACTGGAAGCATCGGAAGATAAGATCGTGCGAGTTGTGGACCATTGGCTCAATCAAATTATAGGAGGGTTTATCACTGAGTTCACGGTAGATACTTCAGTCAGCTATAGCGAGGCGAAACGACGCTTCCTCAAATGACCACGAGGTAAGTACGTTAGATGTTTGAACACTTGGATTAAAATGTTATTGTGTGAAAAGTGGGTTATGTGAATAAATTAATGTTTGGGGCTACACGGAATGGGAGGATCTACATAAACAAAGGTAGCGCAGAACTAGAGTCTAGCCCCTTGATTTCACCTCCACGGGAAAGCGAGGAAGAGCTCGTGAAAGTTTCACCAAGAAGTGCGATCAGTCTGATAGAGCAATGAATTCCGTGCATACCACCCCCACCTACACCACCACCAGTTTCACCATGTTCACCCCCATCGTCTCCTACACCACCTTCGGGACCACCACAGTTCAATATGGCAAGCGCGATAAAGTTGTTAGTGTTCAAAGGAGTATGGAACGAAGATCTGAACCATTTTTGGTTCGTGGTAAAGGCTGTATGGGAAGTGCAGGGAGTCACGGATGACAATATAAAGAAAGCAAAGCTGGTCAATGTGTTGCAGGATCGTGCACTGATGTGGTACATTAAGAATTCCAATGACAATCCAAATGTAGGGATCACGGATATCCAAGTTGTGCTAAACGGGGAATTTAGCAGACCAAAATCAGAGACACAGTCGATTATTCGATTTAAGGAAATCGTGATGCTTCTGGTCTAGACCCCTTAGGAGCTAGGTCAGAGACTAAAGTGTATGATTCGTGAAACCAACATGACCTTGATGGATGGGCAACATAGCACATGGTTTGTAGCATCGCTAACACCCCATCTAAGGAACACGTTGTCACAACAGAAGCTATCCACTTAGGCTGAGGAGTTGGAAATTTCAATGAGACTACATGAGACCCCGCTACAAAATCCTAACCTGGGAGTCCAACAGATCAACGTGCAGTTGAAAAACTTGTGACTTGAAATGCAGAGTTTGAAACACAATAAGACGGCTCGCCCAGAAGCATGCGAGGAGGTATGGTGTGTAAAGTACAAAGGCCAGGGACATGACAAGGACCATTGTCCAGTATTCACGAACTACCTGGCAGCAGGAGCACCAATGCCATTGAGACCAGAGGCACAAGCAATACCGAGTGTAGAGCCTGCATTATGGTGCATTATTTTTTAGATAGGAGGGAAGCATGATATAGATAACTACCATCTATTACAGAAGTATACACAGAACTCCCAACAATTGTTCTGTAATTTCTGTAGGTCAGTACGACACCATGAGCGTACCTGTAGAAGTTATGAACTGATGATGGATCAGACTCCTACCTGTAGAGTTTAGACTGAAACACGGGCCCTCGATCAAAATGTAAGGATGGCACGCACTGGATTTCAGGGGCACAGATGAGGTCGAGGTGGAATGGGACCAGGAAGAGGTTGCAGACAGCTAATATGTTACAATTGTGGAGGGCTAGGGCATTATGCCCATGATTGTACAAATCCAACAAGATCATCATGCTTATATTGTACCTAATTTGATAATGAGATAGAGGACTGTCCCACGTTGATAATGAGGTTTCGCGATAAAGGAGCACTCCAACCTCCCCCAACTCGGAACCTGCAAATGATGAGGTCTGAGCCAAGCGAGGAAGACTCAAATGTAAATATCGTGCTCTGAAGTGGTATTACGATAGGAGATGACAAAGGCAAGCAGCTCGAAGAGAGTGCCTAGGTTTGCAAGGCTCCAACAAAGGAACCAAAATTTGATTTGGAGTGTGCTAAGGAGACATTCATGGAAGCTAAGAAGAGCTTCACGAAGGCCTCCACTTTAGGTAGTAAATACAATCTGGAACCAGAAATGGACCCATCAATGCTCACTACTATTACAGATCCATTTGGGCACATCAACCCCAAATTACATATCGATATTATTAGGGCCCATCAACCCCTAATGCAATTGTTACATGCCCTAAAGAAGTTAGTCATCAGAATGCCTCACTTCCCAAGAAGTTCCTTCTCTAAAAACATCCAAAAACTACCTCTAAGAAGATCAGCGCAGGTAGGCCTTCATTAAGGTCCACTGCAATGCAAACCGTACACTGACAGGGTGTTATGCAGCTCACTTGGTCCCTCTTTGGCTGGCGCTGACCAAATTTGAGTGAACTTTCACGAGGGTTTGAAGATTCCTTATCCATTGGAAGTCTCTAGAAGTTTCTCAAATTCCACTTGCTCCTTTGAGTTCGCCTTTGGATAAAAAATGGAATTAGGAAACATCAATCCCCTATCCCTTCTTCCATTGAACTAATTTCTAAATTTAGAAAGGAATTCATTATCAACATTGATGGCATAACCTCCTTCACTCACCTATAAATAGATCACTCATCCAAGAGATCAGGGGCTGAAAAATATTAATTTGTAAGAAGGTGCTGGTGGTATGAGATTAGAATTGAGTGAAAGTATTGTAATATTGTTGGAGTGTCTTGCTTTTCATGAGGTGAAGAGGAATTGAATTGGAAGAGTGTTGTTGGATCGAGCTCATATGGGTTGTAATCTTTCCTCTTATAAATAAAATTTTCAATAATTTTTCCTTATGCTTGTGTTGTATGTTAATGCTTTCATATGTATATCATGTTCTTGATTCCATGTTATTTATAAGAAATAGATCATTATCATTTGCCTTGATGGGTTTTTGTTTCTGTAGTTGTGCAGGTACTTTCCAAGTGGCTTAAGTACGAAAAGGAGCAACAAGATCAGTCAAGGGAGACAAGGAGCTAGCAAAAACTATAAGTAGGTTACTCCTCTCTTGTTTTATCTATTGATTATAGAAAAGGTTAAGATTACTTTGTCTATTGTTTCTAGACTTGCTACTAGATCTAGAGGGTTAGGGGTTTGTCTAAGAACACTAAATATTCCCAGAACAAATTAGCGGCTCTGCTGGGGGGATCGTTTATCCTTCTTAGTAGCCTATCAGCCTCTCAAGACATTCCTACATACTGTACTTGTGCTCGTTTATTGATTTCAATCCTCTTTCATTGAAAATTAAGTTAAAACTGTGACAAAATTGCCTTCAGAATTGCTCACTGTCATCAGCCAGTCTAATGAAAGACATAGTGCATTGCAGTGCACTTCCCACATAGGTTTAGTGCGATTCTTTGCACTATCTCTAACTGATGCCTGCGCTGATCCCTTCAGGGTCAGTTTCCCATCTAGGAACTGAAATTTTTTTCCAATTTTCTCCTATTTGAATGAGTTGCTAAATGTCAATGATGTTTTGTCTCTGAAAACACTTTTCATCTCTTTAACCAGCCCTACTTTGATTAGATTGATTAATGTTTCTTTAATGTTTTCTTTTTCATTATCAATCTATAGTCAAAATTAGTTTTTGGTCGATTGATCTTTATTTGAAAGAAAGTGTCGTAAAGTCATCTTTTCCTTTGAATATTGAATTGTCGTAAAGTCTTCATTCATAAAAGATTGGTTGATTTATATGTGCATATGGTTTGTCTTTTCATTGAAAGTGTCGTAATTCCTCATTTATTTGAAATTGAAAGTGTCGTAAATTCTTCCTTTCCCTGAAAAGAAATTGTCGCAAAATCGTGATTTTTATGAAAAGAGATATTTGATCGATTGTGCATATTTCCTTTTTGTTCATCATAACATTAATGGATTTGAAAAGAAAAACATGCATTTTTCATATTAAATTTTGTGAATTCTTGAAAGGAATGGTTTAGGGAATTGCATCTAGTTTGTGCTCTTTGTTGACTGATCAAAAAGTACTTGTTTGCTCTATCCCTAGTAGCTAGGAATTTCATTGTTGAATTGAATGGAAAAAATTCTTATCATATTCGTTGCATTTTAGGAATTGCAAACATACATCACATGGTGAACCTTGAAAGGAAAATTCTAAAGAAGATCAACTTAAAATTTATCTAAATTTACCTAATAGAGCATTGTCACTTAACGAAAACAATCTAGAGGTCTAGGCTAGAGACGTGTTTCGTCGTCGTAAAACAAAGTAGCTATTGTTAACTTGTCTGCAATACATCCCGAGTGCGATACCTCATTCCATGTACGTGATAATATCGTAGCTTGTCCACATACCTTCAAGTATATAGGGTAGTGTTACAGTACGTAAAGTATATGGGAATGCTCTTAGTGTGCAGTTTTGCATTAGACAACGCTTATACGGACTGGGCCTCCATGTACCTTCAGGTATATATGGGAGGACAAATCTAGGTTGCTATCCATCCTTAGGTAACCGAGTCGGTCGCCTTGTACACTGTGATACACCGAACATAGCATTCAGGAAGATTGCCTGCTTGTACTTCTCAGTTCGCCAAGAGGTATTCTGCAGTTCACAATTGCTTGGTAAACCTTTTCCCTAGATTATCCCTATTTTGTTTTGTTATGTTACCTTGATTAAAATAAAATTAATTGACTGCGGATAACATCCTCCTCACTCTCTCCTTAGTTGATCTTAGGTTGAAACATATGGCGACAAATCTGGAGTCCACCGATCAAGGAATTCCTTTCGATGGGAATCCTAGTCCTTTTCCTCCTTTCGAAAATATTGGTGCTCCTTATATGGCTACATTGTCCCTTCCGGGATTTACCATTGGCTTGCCAGTATGGTTGTTTTCAACCTCCTTGGTTCAAAATGTTGTGATTTCTCCGCAATCGAGTACACCTCCAACTGGACAAAAACAACCCCCAGTTGATCCTAAAGTTGACCCTTTTCCTTCCTCCTCAGTTGTTTCTTCCTCCCCTCCTTCCTCTTCGCCTGGTGAAAGTATTGGTACTAGTAACCAGGTGGCTAAGAAGAATAAGAAAGGGAAGAAGAAGAAGAAGAAGCAAATTCAGCAGAGGGGCAATCAAGCAACCATTGCTTTTGTTGGACACCTAATCCTCAATGGGTTAGTGTGGAAGCCGAATGGACAAAAGGAGTCCAAGAGACCTTGGGACGTGGAACCCAACGGTCACAACAATGTACTATAAATGTATATCTGTTGTTAATAAAAATTGTGCTCTCATGATTTATCATTCATATTGTTCTTGCTCCCATGTGTGTTTAACATGGTATCAGAGCGGGAAATTGTTGGTCCTGCTCCAATTTGAGCCACTTGTTTTGTGGTCTCTATATATATGTCAGTTCTGCGTTACTTGACCTCTGACTCTGCCTTATTCCCCTTAGACCTGAAATAACCTACCTCTGCCAGCGCTGCACATCTGTCCATATCATATTAACGATGTCCCATAACAGTTGAATGCATTTGAATATTAATGCTGTGAGTTGAACTGGCCCGACATGATGATAATTGAATGCTGGTATGAGCGTTGTTTGAACGTTGTTGTATATTAAATCATAGCATTGTCTTTTCCAGTTTTAGTACTGAGGCTGACACGCCACCATTGACGAAGGTCCAGCTTCTGTTGAATGCGTTATGGTTCGATTTTGAACGGTATGCGTAACGTTGTCCAGGGTATCATTATATTTGCCATTTATTTAAATTTTGGAGATATTTGCTAGCCCTATTTGTAATAGGAAAAGCATAATATAGAAGACTTTATCATCCGTAAAAGTAACATTCCTGGTATCCGTAAATGGTGAAAGCTTACAGTCAAAGAAATTGATAAGCAAGGACTTTATACACATGTAATGTTTGTATAATGATACTTTAGTATTCTAATGTTAACATCTGGTAAGAAGAAATTTCGAAGTCAAGGTCTCCAATCGATTAGAGGTTACAGCCATTTTTAACATAGCGTTCCTTCTCTCTATAGGTTGCTCATTTCATAATCGACTGGAGGATTATATTATTGCTCAACATCAGAAGACTGTAAATTGACCGAATGTTACTCAGGTCTATGTTGCACATGTTTCAATATTATTGTAAAGTGTTATATGTTAAAATGGAAGTTTTGAAACAAGAAAGACCAAAAAAACTTTCACATGATTCCAGGGTATACGAGTGGGAAGTTTGAATGCGCTGTCTAATGGTATGCGCCCCTCCAAGTTCTGATATTGAATGCGTATGCATTTTTGGTATATTGAATGCGTTTTGATATGCGTTGTTTTGAATATTGAATGCGCTATTTTGAATATTGAATGCGCGTTGTCCAGTGGTATTTGAAACTAACATGGTATATGCCTATGCCTATGCATTTGAGTTTTAACGTTGTCCAGTGGTATTGAAGTAGCACAGAGAATAAGGCATCCTTCCAGTTGTTAAAGATGGTATTATTGCATGGGAACCATTTTGTGAGATCTCCGCCAATTGTGGCATGCAATGCTCTTTGAACATCCGGATTGTTAGAATAAACGATTGCATATTTATCAAGACAGGGATCATATGATCCTGCCATTAATTTTCTTCTCGACTTTTTCCCAACTGTGACATTTGCCAAGCACTTGGGTGTGTATAGACTATACATATCAATCTCTTTTAATTGCTTCAGCGTTTCGTCTATCATTATTTTACATTTGAGGTTGCTCCATGATTTGTCACTAAAGAAATCGCAGTTGGATGCGATGATATGGTTTGATATTGGGGCTTTATCGCCGGGAATATGAAACGATATTTTCTTAAAAAAAAGAAATGTAATACATTCAGGTCACGGTAATTCTGATATCTGGTAGCTGCAGCGATATCTCCGGTCTTCACAGAATTTCTGCTTTGTGTATAACAATCGGTGGACGCGTGCTCGATTCTCAGGGCATACATGTTTGATATCCCCTGAATTTCAAAAACTGAATTGAAGATGAACATCATGGAAATTGCTCAGAAACTTCCGTGACATGCTTGAATGTAACTCATCATCATGATTCTTTTTGTGTCCTTCTCTGAAAGTTTAAGCTGCCTGAAGTGAAATTCCTCAAAATGCTACTCGATATATTAGCTGCCTGAAACAAAATTCCTCGAAGTGCTACTTAATATATTTAGGTGCGGTCTTCAGATTTGTGATTTGTGAGTTAAATTTCCTTCATTTCGATTGGTGTCCGACAAAGGTAAATACTTGCTTCTTGTAGTCAACTTGTTCAGAAAGCAAAGAGTAAATGGTTTGTGTAAAGATGAAATGAAAGTCAGTTTGAGAATGGTGTCTTGCTTAGGTTTCTTTGCCGTCAGCTGACTTCATATTGGTCTGAAAATATTTCATTTGAAGCAGGGAAGCATAATATTTTTTCGAAAAGTAGTGGATCTAAATAAATGAAGTCCTCTTGTTGAAAATCTGTTGGAGATCGATGCCTCGCTCTGCTTTCTGCTACCCGAGGGCTTTAAAGCATTAAATCTGAAAAATCTTTTCTTTGAAGTGGTAAATCCTAAAAAAAATATAAATATAAATAAAATATAAATATAAATAAATAAATAAATAAAATAAAAAAATAAAATAAATAAAATAAAATAATAAAAATAATAAAATATAAAATAAAATAAAATTGCTTTGAAGCGGTAAACTTGGAAAACATACTTTGAAGCGGCATATCTGAAAAAGCTATCTTTCTTGGGACAAAACAGTTAATTCTTTTCTCTCCCTGCATGAAAGTTCTTTGGAGGGTTGTACATTTAACCGAAGCTTAAGCCTTAGGTTGATTGTGAATGAACAACCTTGGTGGTACTTTATGGAGCCATTTTAGATTGTTGTAAGATTCTTTCGATTGTTGGTGATTTAAAAAATTTGCGTCACTATTGGCCCGCTTTTGGAAATTATTGCGATTCACTCTTCTTGTAGATCGCTTTACAGGTTATTTTCCTGGACAGCTAGACGAAAGCACAAATGCTGTAAACATATTCGCTGTGTTTTTTGATTATTCGTTTGAGCTGTAAATTTTTGTTTATCTTGTCTTTATTTCTGGGAAATCACCAAATGCTATATTAAATATTGTACAAAGCGTGGGAAAGGAGCAACTCTGGGAGATGTTGTGGTAATATCTCTAGGAAGAGAATATTTAAGACAAAGCTTGTAGGGTATTGTCTATGGTTAAGGTGTAAATCTGACATTGAAGAAAAATGGCCAGAACCAGTGAAGTATTAGAGTTCATGAAAACTCTTATACAATCCACTGTTGATGACATATTACAAATCAGCAAAGGATCTTTCTCAGAAATTCAGACATATCTACAAAATGCACAAGAAAAGATCGATTTTTGCAGCTTGAATCACAGTTACAGCAAGATGAGCTACATCAAAATAGACATCATTTTGAACCTGTTTTTGTTCAGAACATTGAGACAACCACCCATCAGCAGCAAGTCAATAATGTTACAGTTCATTCAAATAAAGCAGCAGTTGTACATGCAGATACAGAAACTCAGTCTGCACTTCCCAAGCCCATCATCAGACCTTGGGAACAGCTTGTCCACAACAAGCACAGAACTGGTCTTGGATATGACAAGGACTTGTCCATTCATATTCCAGACTACGCAAAGCCCATTCAGTTTCAAAGTGCTGGATTGATTCATGACAGTTCACTTGCTCCTCATGATAGTTCACCTCCAGTTGTTCCAAATTCTACTCCTCTTCCACCACCACAACAACAACAACAAAGTGTGAAATGCCAACACTGTGATCGAGTTGGCCATCTGAAAGATCATTGTTTTGATCTTCATCCATGTAAGCATTGTCATAAAACTAGTCATTCTTCAAACAGATGCTTCAAAAACAAATGTCCTGCAAGAACAAAGATTCATCTTGGATCGATTGCTTCTTGGAAATGGGCATCAACAGCCAAGAAGATATTCCAAACACATGTCAGAACTTGTTCTAGAGTATTAAACAGTCTTGCGGTTGATTTTTCTCCATCTTCTCACCTTGTATCTGACAGGGGGGGAATTATGGTCATCTACAAGCTTCAGAGTCACATCAAGCGAGTCTGAGCCACAACCTGTCACAACAGTTTCAGAGTTGTATCCAGAGACAAAGATGCCCGTGAACATGCCTTCAGTTGGCAATCTAGGACACTTCCTCTAGTAGAAGACTTCAGCTTCTTGCCAGTTTCGGAAGAATTCCAGGAACAAAATTGAGAACACTTCCTTTAGCAGAAGACTCCAGCTTCTTGCCAGTTTTGGAAGAGTTCCAGGAATTACATTAAGCATTCCGGAGTTGTTGGTCATCCTTAAACCATCACAGGTTGAGACTTCCCTTTTCAGGTTGAAGTTTCCCTTTTATGCGGGGTGAGACCTCCCTCTATTGGTTAAAGGTTTCCCTCTTCAAATCAATAGGAGCACTTCCTCTAGCAGAAAACTTCAGTTTCTATCCAGTTTTGGAAGAGTTCTAGGAACTGCACTAAGCATTCCAGTGTTGGTGGTCATCCTTAAACCACCACTCTTTATACCAACATTTCATAGAGAACATTCAGCCGAGTGCTGCCATGCATATTTGAACATTTTGTATTACAACTCTCTTCTTGGACTCATACATACCCCTTCAGGTCATGGGGGGGAATGTTGGACACCTAATCCTCAATGGGTTAGTGTGGAAGTTGAATGGACAAAAGGAGTCCAAGAGACCTTGGGATGTGGAACCCAACGGTCACAACAATGTACTATAAATGTATATCTCTTGTTAATAAAAACTGTACTCTCATGATTTATCATTCATATTGTTCTTGCTCCCATGTGTGTTTAACAGCTTTGAATGCAACATCTAATGAGAAATTGTCCATCAAGCCTCATAATGTTTGATATCCTTGCAAACTTTGTGCAGGAGACCATCTTCTTTGAAATTGTCCTTATATTCTTAATATCTTAGAAGAATGGTCTTCTCGTTCACATCATCTTGTGTCATCAACTTATGGAGATCATGTTGGTGACACACCATCAACTAGTGGTAGTAAAGTTCATGGAAAGAAGGGCAAAGTTAAGTTTCCATGTAGGTTATGTGAAGGGAATCACCCCATTCACCTTTGTCCCTATCTGGATAAAGCCAAAAGAGTGTTGGATAATCATCCTACTTCACCATAGCGACTTCCATCTGGTTACAGGAAACTATCCCTTAATTCTTCACTAGTTGGTGAATTGATTGACTCAAATCAATCGTCGATCAAACCCACTCTCTCTGAAAGTGAATCCTCTGAGTCTATACTCGACCCAAATCAATAGGTTGAGGTAATAGTTGACCTGATTTCACTTTCAACTAATTTTACCTTTCCCGAAGAGAGTGAAAATGATACCACTCAAGTTCTTTTAATTTCTTCGGATTCAAATGAGCTTGGGGACAATCCTCCTGTTCCATCAAGACAGGAGGAAAATCCTCCCGCTCTCGTAACTCAAGGGGTTAATTATCTCGTTTCCACAATACCCCCTCCAAGTAGTCTAGCCACTTCCTTTGATTGGAAACGACTGGTAGGATTTTGACTTCCTTCCTATGTGCCTTTCCAGATCATAGTACAAGTTTGCAATATGATTGTATCTAGCACTATTATAGATGAAGGTGCATCAGTGAGTACCCTTTCCTCAACTACTTGGCAAGTGCTTGGTTCGCCACCACTTGTGCCCGTTACATAGAATATGTTGGGTTTTAACAAAGGAACCAGTAAACCATTAGGGATCCTCCCTCAATTACTTATTACTTTGGGATGAAAAATCACTTATCTGAATGTGATGGTAGTCCCAAACCCATTAGATTACAATTTACTTCTAGGGTGCGACTATGTTTATGACATAGGAGCTATTGTTTCAACACTCTTTCGAGTGATTTGTTTCCCGCATGAAGGAAAAATTATCATTGTTGACCAGCTTTCATTTCCTGGTCCAAATATGGCTCCTAACCAACCATATTCCCTAAATGGTTCTTTTGTACCAATGGTATCATCCCCGCCACAGGTTAATTATGTGGCAACCTGTTCCATACCTACATCAACTGATGATCAATTCAGTGATGTTGTACATCATGTACTATGGGCATTGTAACCAGATCTCTCTTTCATGACCTCTTATGAGTTGTGATCAAGGTTCATGAGGATAGTTATTTTACTGTGTCAACCTCATTAAAAAATGAAACAGCTCCTACGAGGATAGTTCCTTGTCTTGTGTCAACCTCGTTAAAAAATGAAACAGATTCATGAGGATAGTTCCTTGTCTTGTGTCAACCTCGTTAAAAAATGAAACAAAGGGTATGAGGATAGTTCTTTGACTGTGTCAACCTCATTAAGAAATGAAACAGGTCAATGAGGATAGTTCCTTGTCTTGTGTTAAGCTCGTTAAAAAATGAAACAAAGGGTACAGGGATAGTTCTTTTACTGTGTCAACCTCGTTAAAAAAATGAAACAGGCCCATGAGGATAGTACCTGGTCTTGTGTCAACCTCATTAAAAAATGAAACCAAAGAATATGAGCATAGTTTCTTGTCTTGTGTCAATCTTGTTAAAAAAGGAAACAAGTAATTTGAGCATAGTTCATTGTCTTGTGTCAATCTCATTAAAAAATAAAACAAGGTCCCCTGGAGCAAAGTTCCAAGTCGAGTCTTTGATTAGATCTCGTAAAATCCGAGTCGAGTCTTTCACTTGATCTCGTAAAAGAACCTTCATTGTAGATAGGCATGAGTAGTCTACTTAGGTGAATGTAATGAAGCTTGGGGAGCATGCACCTAGTGGTAAAGTTAAGTTTCCCTGTAGGTTATGTGAAGGGAATCACCCCATTCACCTTTGTCCCTATCTAGATGAAGACAAAAAGGTGTTGGATAACCGTCCTGCTTCACCACAGCAACTTCCATTTGGTTACAGAAGACTCTCCCTTTCATCATGTTGGGGGAAGTAAACGAATCCAAGCATAATTTTTCATTTTAAGCTTGTGTAAAAATAAAACTAAACCCAAGCATATTTTTTTCATTTCAAGCTTTTGTAAACATGAATCTGAATCCAAGCATAGTTCCCTATGGTTCAAGCTTGTGTAAAAATGAACCCATTTCCATTTGTAACCCTTGTGATTTCCATTCTATCAGCCTCTTTTGTCAAATGAGCCTTGGTTTTTTTCATCCCATCGCCACCATCCCTTTGGCCAATCATATGCTTTCACTTGGTTTTTTACCCTTTTCTGAGGAACAGTTGCAATGAGTGGTCTTATTAGCCAGCCTCTTCACATAAATCAACATGCTTTGAGATATTCCAACATCACTAGAACCAGTTGCTACCCTAGACACCACTCGTTCCTCAAAATGCATCCTCTTTAAGCTCTTTTCAGACTCTCTAAACATGAAAAGGTTGTCGAGCGCTTGTCTTTTCCAGCTCATTAACAGATTGGAAATGATATCTCTCTTGTATTATTTTATGCTTTTTGGACTTGGGAGATTAACTTACGAAAAAGAACTTGTAGAGTTTCCTTTTTGTCCCTTTTCAAACTCTCTAAACATGAAAATGATCGAGTTATCTTTGTCGTTAAACTCGTTAAAAACATCAAATAGCGACAAACTTGTCCATCTAGACAAGAATGAGTTTCACCTTCGTTATACTCGTTAAAACATCAAATAGTGATGGATTCACCAGAAGGGTAAAATTATACAACAAGAATATGTTATCCTCCTCAAGCTTGATAAAAAAATAAAGAGGTACTGGTCAGCAATGACTGGGGAATATGGGAAAAAGCCAAGAAAATTTATGGTAGCAAGTCGCTCTTGAACATGACGCTTTCACCTCATCACTGTGACTATGTGGGTTGGGTCATTCAGCGTGATGGTTATCACACCGTTGGTCTATCATAACATCCATTACTTTTTTGTGGGTCAATGCTATCAATTCATCTTAGTGTCACTGACATGTTCAAGAGAAGTCATTCAATTCAAACTTCATCCTTTGCAAATACTGAAAACCTTCATTTTCATGACCACCATTCCTAAACCTAGTGTCATCAATTGATTCTCATCTCCAAAATCATTTTCCTCATTTCGTGTCATAGATGTGGGATACATCAAGGCCCTCCTGTGATGAAGTTGTTTCTTGTCGACATTAGCACATCATCCAAGAAGTTGACTTAGAAACACCCCTTCAGTACCTTGAAGCTTGCATGCATCAATGGCAGTTTTCTCGCTTCCAACAATAGGTTGACATCAATGGCCTTCGACCAAAAGACTATATGGTGTTCGACATCAAATCATTTATTCACACCACGCAAAAAGTATTGTAGTACCTTGAGGGTCATCATCATTATCGGTGATTCCTCTCGCGTCTGTTAACAGCTTACATCATTGGCTGGCAATCAAATGATGTCTTTCCATGTTTGACTTCAGAACATCTATTCACATGGTTAGACTTGTACTTGAGAAAAATATTGAATGAGATTGAAGGCCTCCGGGCTACGATATTTTTCAGGATTACTAAATCAAATGTACAATGGATTTACATTCATGGTCAACCATTCATGGGTCTATATCTGTAGACAACTATATTTGTACATGTAATGAAAGTTTATAAGCTGAGCATGGGTCTTCCCTCAGCTAGATCATGAGAAAAATCAAATTATCATGATATAAGTATTGTAATTGATGCAGGTCACCTTCCTTCGAAACCTCCTCTCCTTGTGATAAAGAATTTCACCCGACATATATATTTACAACTTCATGCTTTAGGGGGAAACTGTTACAGATCCATTTGGGAACATCAACCCCAAATTACAAATCAATAATATTAGGGCCCATCAACCCCTAGTGCAGTTGTTACATGCCCTAAAGAAGTTAGTCATCAGAATGCCTCACTTCCCAAGAAGTTCCATCACTGAAAACATCCAAAAACTACCTCTAAGAATATCAACGTAGGTAGGCCTTCATTAAGGTGCGTTGTAATGAAAACCATACACTGACAAGGTGTTATGCAGCACACTTTCTCCTTCTTTGGCCTACGCTGAGCGAATTTGAGCAAACCTCGGTGAGGGTTTGAAGATTCCTTATCCATTGGAAGCCTCTAGAAGTTTCTCAAATGTCACTTGCTCCTTTGAGTTTGCCTTTGGATAATAAAGGGAATTAGGAAACATCAATCCCCTATCCCTTCTTCCATGGAACTGATTTCTAAATTTAGAAAGGCATTCATTATCAACATTGATGGCATAACCTCCTTCACTCACCTATAAATAGATCACTCATCTAAGAGACCAAGGGCTGAAAAATATTGAGTTGTAAGGAGATGTTGGTGGTATGAGATTAGAATTGAGTGCAAGTATTGTAATAGTGTTGGAGTGTCTTGCTTTTCATGAGTTGAATAGGAATTGAATTGGAAGAGTGTTGCTGGATCGAGCTCATATGGGTTGTAATCTTTCCTCTTATCAATAAAGTTTTCAAGACTTTTTCCTTATGCTTGTGTTGTATGTTAATGCTTTCATATGTATATCATGTTCTCAATTCCATGTTATTTATAAGCAATAGATCATTATCATTTGCCTTGATGGGTTTTTGTTTATGCAGTTGTGCAGGTACTTTCCAATTAGTTTAAGCATGGAAAGGAGCAGCAAGATTGGTCAAGGGAGACAAGGAGCTAGTGAAGCAAGTTTCTCTTCTCTCTTGTTTTATCTGTTGATTATAGAAAAGGTTAAGATTACTTTGTCTATTGTTTCTAGACCTACTACTAGATCTAGAGGGTTAGGCGTTTGTCCAAGAACACTAAATATTCCTGCAACAACTACCTTTTTGGAGACATGCATAAAGCTACTGCGCAACAACAAAGCTGTGAAGGGACTGTAAGAACTCATCACTAGATGTGTCAGGACCCCGCCAAGAGAACCGCGCGTAGTTTGGAAGCTCGGGAAGCACACAATGCAAACAGGAAGAGAGATGAGATTGACCACCTAGATCGCGGAATATGAAATGGATCAAGTGATTTTGGATCTAGGATAAAACGCGAACGTCCTGCCAAAGTAGACATGGGAGTGCATGGGAAAGCCCGCATTGCAATGGCCTCCTATTCAATTGCGAATGGTGAACCAGCAAAAGATCCTACCCATGGGAATATTGTAGGGAGTAACGGTGGATATCGAAGGTGTAATTGCGCTTGCAGATTTTGAAGTGATAGAAATTTTTGATGATAGCAATCCCTATCCCTCACTACTGGGAATAGATTGGGCCACTGACATGAATGGAGTGATAAATCTAAAGAAGCACAAGATGATTTTCGAGAAAAAGACACTACGCGTAGTGGTACCTCTAGACCCTGCGGAAGGATCACGCTACACAAAGTTAGTGCACGACTACGACAACGATGACAATCTAGATTGTATCTACAAGATAACCGCATGGGAGCAGGACTGGGTGAATCCAACAGCAGATGGTAGGATTTCGTGGGAGCACGAAAGCTCCCACACCTCAGATCCAGACAAGGAGATAGAACGGTGGCAGAACCGGTTACACGAGGTAACCACACTTAACTGCAACATGATGACAAGGTCACTACGCTGCATGACAACAGAGGTAAGAGATTTGCCTATGCATGACGGATTGATCAAGGTGGATGATTTCTTAAACCAATTTGAAAAAGAAGTACCAGAACAACAACATTTTGACGCTCTAAAATGGGTACTGCACACTACACCTGCAAGATGGTGGGGTACGCATCAAAGAATTTTTTAGGACTGGTGTGAATGCAGAAGGATGATTCTCATGCAGTTTGGAAAGCCTCAAATGTGGATGAAAGCTAGGTATGATGGACAAAAAAGCATATGCGCCCAACTTTCCAGATGGGTACAGGAATATGGTGCGCAACCTGCATGAATGCACACCATCCTCACAATAGGAAACATGACCAAAAAGCAGGAGCGGGCAAGGCAATGGCGTGAACGATGATCGAGAAGTATGATAATACCAAGCACACTAAAGATTGTCCACGTGGAAGCCTTTGACAAAGTATGCGAATTAATGAACACGGTCCACCATGTGAAACGCATTGACTGGGACCTGCGCATACCAGCGGTTCTATGGGCTTATAGGACCATGTGCAAAACCCTAACCACACGGGCACTTTTGAAGTCAAAATATGAAGCAGATGTTGTAATCCCTATGGAGCATGCGAAGCCTAGTCCACGTACAGTAGCACCCGTGGATACGATGGTTCGTGAAGCCCAGAAAGGAGGGATCACACATTCGCAAGGAACAGAATGCATGGGACTGGAGGAAGAAATCCAATAGGGAAACCTTAGACTCCACAAAGTTGAAGAAGAAAGGGTACAGTTAAGGAAGAAAAGCGCTTTGATGGACGTGGAGGTCAAGAAGATGGAGGACGAAATAATGAAAGATTTTCTCAACAAAAAGACCAGGCTGGTAAGGCATGGTGCATGCGATCTTGATAACAAGGTTAAGACCTATTATCATGAATTGATCAGTCTGATGCCTTGGATTGGACCACATATTTCTAAGCATAGTGACCAGGGTATTTTGTTGCAAATGGTGAATTGCGCGATGCCGAGCATAACAATACAAGGTGGAGATTCTCTAGGAACCATGACGGAGGACAAGATGGAACTCTACATGGGTGGTGCGACCACCTGACTAGCCAAGGGAAGGATACTTAGTGCTCCAGGCAATTGGAAGGGAGCGCGGGACTATAAAATATTTTGTCTGGGAGCTGCATGATATTGGAGATGCGTGCAAAAGCAGAGAGTCACAAGGTCCGCTACTGTGCACAGGGGCCTGCGCTGCCATGCGGGTTGGTCAGGAAGTGACCGTTCAAGTCATTATTCACGATGGGATGCTCAACTTGAGGCCAAATGGAGTGGGTGGCAAGCATTTAAGACGTGAGTTATGGGCAAGAATTGGGAAAATCTTCCATCAAGAAAGCATTAATGAACCAAAATTGGGAGGAACAATCGAATTCGAATTCAAAAAGCACTATAAAATACAAAAGGCTGCTAAGAAAAAAACACTTGGTCATTTTCAAATTGAGAAATTGAGCAAAGCCCCGAGTATTGTGAGCCAAGTGTTGATTAAGCTCCTGCATTCGCGAGATAAATTGCTACGCAACAACAATGACGACAACTAAGGATGGTATGGGGATAGAAGAGGTTCCTGTTGGCGAGGTTGTGCAGGCCCTAACTGTGGAGGATCTTCCAAAAGGTGCCAAGATTGTGGCGGAGATCCTGAAATCACCGTGTATGCCAAGACCCAAGAAGGATAAACAAGCAACAACTCCAGTACACGTGTCCCCATGGAACTCGCTGCGCAACAAACTGTCGATGGAGGAGAAAGAGAAAGTTGTCACTATAGAAACAGATGAAGAAGAAGAAGGTCTACAGCCCTTATCATCACAGAAGAAGAAGATCTACAGCCCTTATCATCACAGAAGAAGAAGACGAAGGCATGGAGGTGGATACTCAACCTACGCACTCTGCGAAAAAACTGCCCACCTATGTCCCCCCACGAAAAGGAAAGGCCAAAGTGCCCAAGAACATGGACGAGACCAAGAGTTCGCTCCAGACCTTGCTCCTCCCAGATGGCATTATGTTTGAAGGCACACACCTAGGCCACGTGCCAACCATGAAATTTGAAGATTGGGACCTTGCTAATCATGAGAAGTTCCCTCATCTTGAGATCGGAAACCTCGTGAAGTAGAATACTGCGGGGATGGTGACAAAATTAGAGTCGAGGAAGTGGTTGCACATTGTGGAAAAGACCAAGCTGCTGAACCTACTATGGGTGTCATATTTCCACCACGCCCCAATAACCATTTTCGTCATCAGGCAGCTACTATGCCTGGTGCATGATGGCTATTTATGGATGGATGAGCCCATCCCCATCACAGGAGACCTGATTCATCGATTTTCCCAGCTTCCATACAAAGGAAAGGACCCCGCGACCATTTTGGAAGGAAAGGGTAGTGATTTGGCCATCGTAGAGGCCATGAAGATGATGTACAAGCTGAAAAGGAAGGAGAGGGGCTACGCCATCTCTAGCATCAAGGAAAAAGCAGTACACGTAGCAATCCAAGTCCTTGCAAGCAAATTTATGTGCAAGTGTCGCGTCGATGAGGTACCTGCACCGATGGTCGCACTGGCCGAATAGTGTACGGAGGGGGTCTAGTTTAACTAGTCTGAATTCCTCTGCACGGAATTCTTAGAGAATTTCCACGAAGCCTAGGATTAGGGTAAAACCTTCCACTATGCATGGTTGTTGCTTTCCATAATGCTCATAGCAAGGGAATTGCCAGAGGACAGCCAATTCCCCATAATTTACAGAAATTTACTAGAGGCCACGAAGTATTCTTCACTCTGGGCCACAAAGGATGCTACAAGGATACATGATAGCAAGATCTTCTAGGTGCTCATGGAGATGAACATCCAAATGTGGATCAACTGTAAGTCGTGGTTGTCACCCACGGTTTATAATAGTCTACAAAGCTTTGCATAATTTAAGGCATACATGCACAACATGTATATCAAGGCGCGCAAGGATCCAACAAAACAGTGGAAAAAACTATCCTTTTTATCCATTGATGATGCCATTTTCAATGTCTTGAAGGCATGGCCTCCAGAATGGCGTGTCCCAGACATTGCAGAACTCGAGAGGTTGGCAGCACAAAAGAAGAAAGATGATGCCAAGTTGTGCATTCGCGCAGTTGGCCAAGAAAAGGCGGAAGCAAACAACAGAAGCCGAAGTTCGAGTAGAGCGGGAAGTGGCATAGAAAGAAGCTGAGCAAGAAAAGGCCACAACAATAGTAGCATAGGAAGCAACCGCAAAGGCGGACGAGGGCCAAACAACACCTTTGCAAGGGCAAGCAGCAAAGGAAGTAGAAACAGAAGAAGGAGCCACGGACCCACGGACCGTGTCCACATAGTTGAAGCACCAACACCCGATAGAGTGAGTAGGATCAAGGAAGAAAGCCAAGGCCTCGAAATTGTCCATTGACCCAATCACCCTAACCGAGGGTGATCTGCATGACATTGGTGAGACGATGCACAATGTCACAAATGAGTCTCTCCAAGATTTCATGCATGAGAACCAAATTATGTTGGGGGCCCTCAGAGCACAGTTGTAGGAATTACAGGTGTGCCCCCCTCAGGTTGGTACCCGTTCGACCAACCTCGCAGCTGGATCCACAGCAGCAAAGACGATGTTGCACGTGTAGATGGTGAACATAGTAGTGATGCCAGAAGGGGCTCTAGTGACATCAAATGAGGATGAAAAGCTTTTGGTTAGCATGATGAAAGGTCTCGATGTTAATCTAGCTTCCCTTCCGCGCGAGACATTATATTTATTACAAGATGGGATAACAGTAGAGTTGTGCGCTAGCGAGAGCCATGCGCTCCAACCTCAGTGAGCAAAAGATAAATATGGAACAACTCAGCTTGCAACGCGATGAATTGGTGTCGCAAAATCAACAGCTGGTGCAGGTGATAGGCGACGCTTACTGATGCATCTCAGAGCTGGCCATCCCAGCAAATCTACAAAGAGAGGTGCGGATCCACATGTTAACAGCAAGATTCTGCGAGGCTAGGGAAGAAATGAAAAAGGTTCAGCTGGAACTAAATCTTTAGATCACAGAGTTGCGGTTAAAGGCACAACCATCCACTCCCCCAAAAGTCAAATAATAATGCGCTAGTTCTATCATAGTAGGATTGGAGGAAATCGAAGGTGTAGTCAAGACTGCACTAGCATGTTGGAAGAATCACTTTAGGTCCTCACCACTCTATAGGAGGACCCCAACATTCAGCGCTTAGAGACATAGGCATGAGAATTCCAACAACAGTATGACAGTACCTAAGGAACTACACAGCTAGTGGTCCTCACCCAGTAGCTTGCATGGATGCAACAGGCTAAAGAACTAAAGGAGCAAGTGGATGTGGCATGACATAAGGAGGCAATTCTCAAAGCGCACGTCCAGCCTTGGATCGATGAGGCCTTCACCATCACGACAGACATTGAAGGAAAGCTCACGCATATACAGGGAATGCACACATTAATGCAGAGAAGCACTCTAGACACAAAGGTCTTAGAACAGTGCTTGCAACAGATCCAGCAAGCAGTAGCTCATTGGGCTGCGACCTCCACGCAGTTCGAGAACAGTTGGAGGGACTCTATGCAAAGAGCGTCGTGCCGAAAGAGTGACTTGAGGGCAAGTCACGATGTTTGTGTTGGGGGCCTATTGGGCATGGAATCCCCCCCAAGGCATGTTTTGTGGCTCAAATCCCAAGTTTTGACCCAATCTTGTTGTAAAGCTTCGTGAATTGCAGGCGTGGAGCGCGAAAAGTATGATAGAGTCACAGGGTTGACCACCCTAGTTTTGTAATGTAATGTTGGCTGGATAGACCTACCCATGGTCTATGGACCATGCGATTGTATAAATAGAGTGAGGTTCTAAGTGTAAAGAGATAGGAAGAGTAGTAGATAGAAAAAGGTCTAAGGAAGTAAGGTGAAGTGTGTCTTTGGGTCATAGGGGAGGAGAAGGCTCTGCAGTTGATTGCGCAGAGGCCTGGTAGTCTGCAACTGAGTGTGCGGACCCCTACAGTTGAGTGCACAGGGCAAAGTCGAGTCTGTAACCAAAGAAGGAATTAATAAAGAGAAGTTTTATCATAATTTTGTGTATCTGTTCTTGGGTTAATGCATGTTTGATATAATTTGCACATATATTGTTTATTTATTGCACATACCTGTATGAATGGTTTATGTTGTTAAGTATAACTTAAATCACACAAGTAGGCTAAAACAATCAACTAACCTTGGAATACCAGTAAGGACTTGGGTATTAACGCAGAAGTGCAGTGTTCAGCCCCCGAGTAGCGCTGCACAAAGGCAGTATATCAGGCTGCAAGGTACGAGAAAGTGTGTGAAGAAACCTACGCGCAGGGTCAAACCACGGATTTGTTTGGCTAACTCAACTCTAAACCTGGGTCAGGCCCCAATAAGCCAACAGGGAATATCAGTATTGGAGGAGTAATAGCACCAGTGAAGTACTTAGTCAAAATTGCCATCATCAAAGTAGCAGCACCAGAGGAGTAACAACAATAGTGAAGTACTTATAAAAAATCACCATGATTAGAGTAACATCAACAGCGAAGTACTTAGACAAAATTTCCATCATCAGAGTAGCAGCACCGGAGGAGTAATAGTGCCAGTGAGGTACCTGTAAGAAAAAATATTGATAGAGTACTAACAACATTTCACTATATTACATGTATTTATATATATATATATTATATATATATATATATATATATATATTATATAATATATATATATATATAATATATCAATCAGGGTGTAGAGGAGGTATTCCCTGCACTAATAACTTCAAAAACCAGAGTTATCAAAGAGATATTTAATAAAGAAGTCCCTTGAAGCTGGACGGTGATATAATCTGAGGTGATGTCCATTCACGATCAAAGGAGTATGTACCTCATCAATTGTGATAAGTCTAACAGTGTCATTATCGAACATTGTGTCAACTTCATATGGTCCCATCCACCTGGAGTAGCATTTTCCCTTAAAATCCTTGAACCAAGAATGATAGAGAAATGCCCAACCCCCTCTTTGAAACACCTTTTTCTTAATGAATTTATCGTTCCACTTAGTTCAATGCTCTTGGATTTCAGCAGTATTCTAGATAGCTACCAAATGAATTTCATATAACTCATTCAATTTTTCTAGTCCGTGTTTTTGGGCTTCTAAAAAGATCTAAACCTACTTCAAGGGTTGTCTTGAGCATCTTAATTTCGAATTCCACTGGAAACAAAGCGGATTTCCTATAAACAATCTCATATGGTGAAAACCCTGTTGTGTTCCACCATGTTGTTATATACGCCCGCAGTGCCTTAGGAAATTTTTCAGCCCAATTCTGGAGATGGTTTGCCATAGTATTTGTAAGAATACTCTCTAGTACCTTGTTTGTGCTTTCGGCTTGATCATTCGCCTGAGGGTGATATGGAGATATTACCTTATGCTTGATTATGTATTTCTTCATGAGTCCTGCTATCAGATGTGATGTAAACTATGCCCCTACATTTGAAACTATCTCTCTAGGAGCTCTGTACCAGGCAAGAATTTCTTCAAACAAAAAAATCTAAGACAACCCATTCCGTTGCTTTCACAATAGCCTTGGCCTCTACCCACTTTGTTATGTAATCCGTGAAAACCAGAATGTGAACTTTCTGCTGTGAAGGAGGATTAAATGGCCCAATGAAATCGATAGCCCATTTTTCAAAGGGCTCAAGAGCTATTTGGGACTGTAACGGAATTTCATCTGATTGACTAGGTTGACCCATCAACTAGAAACTATCGCACCTTCTAACATATTTCCTTGCATCACAAAAAATAGAAGGCCAAAGTATCCCATTTGTAACACCTTATGATTTGTCCACTTATCTGAAAAATGTCCCCCACAGGGTCCATCATGAGCAGCTTTCAGGACATCATAGATGTCATCTCCACTTATGCAGCGCCAGATTTATTGACCAGATCCTCTGTAAAAGAGATATCCCTCTATCCATGAATAACAAGCATTGTGATGAATAATCCTTCATTGTTCTCTGTAAGACAAGTGTTGAGGCACCTTTCTTGTAGCAAGACAGTTAGCAATTTTTGTATACCATGGAGTGTAAAAATTGAAAAAATATGTTCATCTAAAAAACTATCCTCTATAGGTGTACCTTCATCGCTAGTATCCATCTTGTTAGGTTCCTATACCAATAGGAGTCATAATTTTTTAATGGCTAAGATTAAACCTGTAATATGTACATACCTTTGCTTTTTTGCAAATGTTTTCCATATTCAGAATATGAAAAAATGTAAAGAGGTTATGTCCTAAAAGAATAATTAAAGGACAAAAAGATGAAAAATATGAACCCCAAGAAAAGAAAAATACCATGAAAGTGTGCAAGTCAAAATGCCACTACTATTTTACTTTTGTGCATAATAAATGATTGTGTGTAATTTGTAAACTTTGCCACAATCCATGATAGTTAAAATGTTTAAACTTGGCTATTTCATGTTTCAATCTCATGTCTATAGATAAAGAATAAATATCTAACCAAACTGTTTAATCTTGGCAGATAATTATATACGTAGAGTAAACAAAAGGAGCTCAAATGTTTAAATTGATCCCTTGGATATAATAAGGTTAGACTTAGTTAGTTTACTATTGTAAAGAAAAAGAAAAATATTTGATAAGGGTTTGCTAGCTCAAATGAACCCTCATAAAGAGAAGTAAAAATGGTAGGATGAGTAGATGGGTAAGTAATAGAAAGGTTGCAGAATTATGTTGATTGATTAGACAAAAGCATGTGTATCATCTTTTTCATCATAAACGTTCCAGATGTGAATGGGCACTCAAGCATGCAAATGGATATCAAAGTCAATTAATTAATTTCCATCATTCATTTCACCTTTTACTTAACTAATTTCCCACAAAAAAGTTCAAGGTACTTAAAAACCCTAAGTCAAAGAGGCTCAGAGCATTTCTCTGACTTTTGGAGGGACCGGACCCTCAACTCAATGACTTAGAGGCAATAAGTACCAAATCCCCTCATAAACATTCATCCCCCCCTTCAGTTCATTCATTTTCCCTAATGATACTCTTTTCCTAAGGTCAAAATGCTTTTACCTAGGAAAATACTTTATTCCCCTGCTTAATTCATTTTCATATCAAAAAACCCACAAAAAAACACTATATCCTAAGTTTTATGGAAAAGCATTAAAAACATCAAATATCAAATACTTAGGGTGTTGTGCCCCTTTCCACTCATTGTACTAATTACTGATTTATGTATTAAATCCCGAATAAAAACCCCTTTTCCACATATATATTTAGCTCCCAAAATATTAATTAAATCCTATCCTAGTTTAATTATATAAACTATAGTATTACCCAAAACCCCGAAAATCCCCTAACTAATCGACCTGTGATTAAGTTAGTTTAAATACCCATTTAAATCCCACCACTAATCACCCTGATACCTTAGCCCCACCTTAAACCTTCATTAAAGAAAAAACCATCGCACTTAATTACCCCACCTTAAACCTTCATTAAAGAAAAAACCATCGCACTTAATTACCCATCGGGCCCCCCCACCACCCTCCATGCAACTCCACTGCCTGATTGCCACACGATCTCTCTCCTCCACATCTAACAGTCCTCATCCATTTTGGAAGGGCCTAAAGTATGAACGTTACCTACCCAAAAAGGTTTGTATTCCACTGGGCCCCCGAGGCTACGTGTCACTCAATGAGTGGAATCGGGCGGCCTCCCCCCAATACCGCCAAGCACCCAAAAGTTGTGCGAAGGAAACCACTTACCGCCTGCCTGCTACACACCAAAATAGCCATTGTTCACTCTACTACACAACAAACAATTAATGTTCACCCGTACCCATAAATTTTGACTTTCCCGCATAAAGCCAAAAGGTCCCAAATCATTCGTTTTATCGTGTTTTTAACTGAAAAATTCCATGCACGCACCTGTGAACGTCGAAGCTATCAACCCACGTACAATTGCACCCTGAAGATGCCACAAAGCTCCCAGATTGCCTTCAAGCCTACCTAAATCTTTTTCAACCATTCACAATTGCCAGTCACCCAATTCAGACCCAGTTTTCTTCAATTCCAGGTATTTAAGCCAGAATCCATTGAAAAACTTGTCAATTTCTGAACCAGTCACTAAGTTTTCTTAATTAAAATAAAAGAGAAACTCTAGTAACCCAAACCCACCTGGAATTGAACCACCATTGCCCTAAAAAACTGAAAATCACCTCCCCCACTCTCAAATCCACAAGAACTGAGAATGGTTTCCCTAATTTCCATGGATGTGAGACCAATTTCCTCTGGTCACTTGGATTTAGACCACCTGCCCCTAGCTGATAAAGACTTCCAAATCAAGGAAACCTCTATCCATGAATCCCCTCTGAAATTATATTTCCGATATAGAGACCAATACTTGAACCATGCTAATAAAATTGGTCTTTGGGAGTCCAATTTACCCAAATACCAATTCCCTGAAGTTCATATTTTCCCAGAAATTGTCCATTACTACCATGCAAACTATATCCCCAGCCAAAGGGCAGTGATGTCCACAAACCAGACTGTACTTTTCACCATCACTATAGAATTAATTAATGAAATGTTGCAACTACAACCAGGGCAAAACCTAAACCCTATTTCAATTGGAGACCTATTGGACCGATTCCCCAAGCTTACCACTGCAAAACTTGCTAAAATGTTCAAAACCTTCATTGTAGAAGAAAAGCATATTCCAAAAGATCCTCCTCCATATGTGTACACCATATTTTTAGAACTTGGCGAGGATATTGTAGCAATGATATCTAGTGTCCTAGGTTACACCACCAGTGAGTATATAGATGAAATCATCCTAGCTTTCATGTCCATCTTCACTCCAGGACAGCCTCCTGCTATCATTTATGATTATGCCAAATTTATAGCCGATAGGATGCATGACCAGTTTCTTAGGATGAGTAATGAGAGAGTTTTCAAGTATTCCTATGTTTTGTATCACCTTTTTCTATATTATCAAGCAGATAAGTTCCCCTTTACTCTCTAGAAGCTTGATACAAAAGGTCACCCTAGGTCAGTGATTTTCTGGACTCCATTGACTCATAAATATGACTCCCTATATTCATATACATACTTCATAGACCTATTTGTACATCCCATTATGACAACGTTGCTAGGAATCCCTCCTCCAAGAATCAATTCAGATATAAGGAGGATCCTGCAACTCTCAAAACAGCACAAAGTGGGGGATTGGTACTTGTACCAAAACCACACTAAAATTAGAATTTATGGCTATGAGCTAGCCCCATATAAACTACCTAGATACCTCCCAATTATGTTATTTGCTTTGGAATACTACAAGCAAATAATCAATTCAGATGAGGTGCATTTTGTCAAAGCCAAGAAGAAGGCCCAGCTCAGGATCAGAGACCAGTTAGGCCCCTTTATTATCAATAGTAGAGAATCTGGAAGGGAGGTAGACCAAATTCTTCAAAGACTAAATCTGAAACAGAGCTTCATGTGGAGATATCATCCCTTGGACTTCATCTACAACAAAAAAACAAGATGGCTCCCTACATTCACCATCAAATCCCTAAAATAGAAAAATATGCAAATCAATTGGAATGGGTGGAGAATACTTTAATGGACAGGGATAGCACTAAAGTTGTTGTTGAAAACACTCTAACTGATCTAGAGAAACAACTTGATGAGGGTTCTTTCCTACAGGTGCCAGGAGGATCACAAGCCCAAGAAGAATCACAGGTACAACAAGAGTCAAAAGAACCAGAACAATCAGAAAAATCAGATAGGCCAAAGACCACCATGAGTAACCCCCCCAGTCTTACAAACTCCTCTAAATGAGGAGAAGAGCCTCAAGAAAAATAGGGAAGGGGCTACCACCTTAGGAAGAGTAACATCACAGGCATATGCCAAGACAAGCCAGGAAAAGAGACAAAGGTAAAAACTATTTCAGAATAGGAATATACAGAGGAGACAACAGATGTTACAAGCACTAAAAGAGAAGGGAGCAGGCATGCCGCTCCCTCTAGAGACATCATAGAACCTTCCACATCACATACCTAGATATTGGAAAGACAACAGAGTGTGGAGGTATCCTCTTTTAGGATTCCAACAGACAAGGACCAGGACATCAAAGAAAGATACAAAGAGATAAAGGCCAGGAATGAGAATACTTGAAGATGACTCCTACCAATTAGACAAGTATTATGTTAGCCTATGATGTAAAAGAGGGGAAGATACAAATGACCTTCATGAAGCCCACTACTCCTCAACCAAGAATAGCAACAGACTTCAAAAAGATAGACTCCGAAGTATTGGCAAAGGACATTCATCCTATTGACCAGATTGAGCTACACAAGTAGATGGGGGAGATGATTTACTCCACCTTGACAGGGAAATCCATCGCTGACCACCAATTGCAAAACTCCCTGAATAATATATCAGCACAGTTCCAATTGGAGAAGGCCTCTTCACAAGCCAAAGATACCAGAATCAAGTCCTTAAAGGACTTAATCATTGAGTTGGTACATGATCCAAAGATGTAAAGGCCACTGAAAAATTAATAAAGAAAAATAATGATGATATAGTTGATCTGAAGAAACAGCTCAAGGTTCTCCAATTGCATCACCCATAAACAACAGAAGTCTTGGAGGCACAAAAAGGACATGAAGAGCTCATGTAGTTGGTCCCAAAGCTAAATGACCAACTAAAAGAGATAGAGAAGGAGTTGGACATTTTGATTCAATCCAAACAAAGTGACATGACAACTTCCACAACTTCCATTCCTACAGTGACAACAACAGTTCCTTGTACATTGGCAGCATCATTGGCACTTGCAGCTCCACCTACCACAGCACTGCCAATCACAACTGAATCTACAGTCGCAGGAACATCAACAGAGAAAAAAACAGAGCTAGTGAAAGCCATGGAAGAGATGTCAATCCAGGCAACAGAGCTCAAAAGGCTAAAGGAGAAAGTGGCAAGCTTAGAAACTGACTGTAAGCTTGCCCAAATTTAGCAAAGAGAAGAAACACAGAAAGCCCTAAGGATGGGTGAGAAGATCAAAGTCCTAGAGAAGGATTTGACATTGCAGAAACCAGTAAGACTGACCAAAGAAATGCTCTGGGCCAATAACATTGACTCTATCAACGATATTTGCCCATCAATTCAAGTTATATTTGAGCAAACTGAATTGGTGAAAGTAGCCACTGAGGTTATCCAGAAAGTAAGGGACGAATTAGGAGACCAACCTAAGGATGCAAATCAGCTTATCCACTTCTTGAATACTAAGAACAAACATGAGATTAATTAGCTTGGTATAGAGGATAGGACCAAAGCCATCCTTGAGGTTGAAAAGGTTCTTTCAAAAAGAAACCTTATGCTCAATTTAGAAGAAAAGTGCCACAACATTTAGTTGGCCATTGACAGGTTCATGGCCAAATTTCAAATTTTGAGGGACAAAAGGCCTTCTCAGTGGTATGGTCATCCATGTTAAACTCATGACCCAATTGGACTACACTGACAGACTTAGGAAATTGGCTAAGGAACAAGCCAGTACTTCAGTTATAAAATCCCTACCAACTAGAAAAATATTGTATGATACTTTGGAAAATCTATTTTTCTTAGAACAAGAGGTGAAACATCTGTTTGTCACCAAGCCCAATTTTTTTAAATACATAAAGGCAGACGAAATTTATAGAAGAATGTTGAAAGTAAAGTTACCAGAGGATGAATGGTGGGAAAAAATAGCAGATTTACTTTGAAAAGTTTTACAGTAGAAAATTACCACAGTAAAATCTGAAGGCAGCCAAGTGAAATAGGTAAAAGACAGATCAGCGGGGTCAAAAAGTATCAGTGGATGATCAAAGAAAAGATGATTCCAGCGTACAAATATCAGTCAGTAAAAAGGGCTCAAACTCAACTACAATAGCTAGCACTACCACAATAAAAGGGACAGCATGATGCAGTTTTCCATATGTCCCTACCTTCATGCTTGAGGATATTTTGATTCCCTAGATTAAATCTCAGATTGTTATGAGATATTTTGTAATTATTTTTTTTATAAATAATTCATATTTCGAAGTATTTAGGGTGGATTCCAAGACATTTGTATAGACTTTCTCTCTCAATTCTAAGTTCTATTGTATCAGTGACTAGATTGGCTTGTTGGATCAAGAAATAAAGCTCAGACATTTTACAGGATTCTTGTGTAAAGCGATATACAAATAAGTATTATCTTTTGTTTACTGTTATTTCTCTTATGTGTCTCCATAATCTTTTTTTTTTTATCTAAAATCTAAATGTATAACATGGAATGATATTTCAGAACTTGCTTGAATGCACTATGTCTTAACTGTTTACATTTTAAATGTTTTCTACTAAACTATCTTAGTTATGGAATTCTTAACTGCTCCCTTGCTTCTGTATTTTCTCCCCCTGGTCTATAGCAAAGGATTCTTAATTTCCCTTTGTTCATGATCACCTGCTTTCTTTAATTCTAATCACGGTATAAGGATTCTCCATTTCCCTTTCACCCTGGTTAGAACCACCCCATCCATTAGACCTGAAGATTTTCCTTTTGCTTTGCTAGCCTACCCTTTAAACATTCCCTTTAATGATCTGGTCCAGTTATGCTATCCTTTGATTGACTCCATAGCCCAATGGCTTGAATACCTAGCTCTATCCATCTATTCCAAGAATTCCACCACCCAACCTTCAATCTAAAGTCAGAATCCTCATGAACACTAAGAACTAGCCTAAAATCTAATAAAAACAAAGTTAAATCATAAAGAGAGAGCCCTCTCTGGACTTAATTAGGCTATAACCTGAGTCTAAAAGATTGGTTTGTCGTTACCTCAGATGATTCCTTCTTTTTATAACTTCTAGGGAAAACTTCTGAGTGATAACATAGTGGCGACCATACTAGGGATCTCAAATCCTCAGTCTTAATAAACTGTTGAGAAAATTTCAAATCTTTATTTCAAGCTTCTTGAAGGGTTTATTAGAAGTTATTTACAAAATTTCATAAAAAGGAAGTAATTAGAAAAGCTTGAAACTCTGGCTTCTAGGAGAATTCACTATACTAGGGCCAATCCAGATCCAAATCGTCCCCCAGTAGTGGATAATCCCAACCTGATTTCGAGAAGATCTAGAAGACAAGAAATTTCAGTCAGTCCAACACCTTCAATCAAGCATATTCATGCCCCGATGAGTGGTTACTTTTAGAATACCTCCCCTTTGATGAGTCATTAGAACTTTCCCTATTTAGAACCAAGTCTGAAAGTGCACTTGATGACAGAGTTTTAGATCTAGATTTTATTGCAGATCTTGAAGTCCAAAAGGCAAATCAATCAATTGATGAGTATATTCTAAATTCCCCTTTGTCATCCCTTACCATCGTTAAGATCCCTGAGCTTTATGAACCAATTTCAACCACCCTTAGTTCACCATTATTCCCTTCCACTTTTGAATTTCATTCCTCACCCCCATTTATACCTTCACTTCCCTACCAACCTATCATTACACATCAATCACCTATTCCTCCCATTTCTCCATCAACTAGTGTCATCTCCTAGTACCCCAACCCCACTTTTTAGCCCTACCCAACTTAGAGCCCTAGCAAATAGATATGCTCCTCTTGTGTTACCTACCCCACTTGGGCCCATGCCATAAGATTACCATAACAAAATTGTCCAATTTGATGGCATAGGACCTTATACATCACAACATCATGTAAACAAAATGACAGACTACTTTGAATTACATGAAACTGACATTAGCGATGTTCAGATGAGACTTTTTGCTCAGACTCTAGCTAGTGATTGAAGAACATGGTTTAGAGCTTTACCTGCTAATAGCATAAACACTTTAGAAATATTTTATCAGAAATTTTTAAATAGATGGGAAAAGAAAAAGAACCCAGATCCTTTCAGAATATGAAAACATCAGGATAGGACCAAATGAAATAGTCCACGATTACTGTACCAGATTTAACAACATATACAATGCAACACCAGCCAATCTTAGACCCCCACATGGTTTAGCTCTGATAAAGTTTCTTGATGGGTTTGATACTGATATGGCCTTTCAACTCAAAGAGAGAAATCCTCCAACTTTAGAAGATATGTAGAGTGTAGCAGTTAGTGTAGAAGCTAACTTGCTAGCAAAAAGAGCTAGGGTTAGGAATGAAAGGAGAGGACCCTTGAAAGATGAAGCCTCACCCTCTAACCTCAAAATAGATGTTCTAACCAAAGGTATGGAAAACTAATGGATATGATAGAAAACATTGAGAGAAAGCCCCAATGGGATAATCAGCAGGCACCTCTAGTGAGAAATCCAAACTTTAGAAAGAACCAAAATCAAAACGCTGGAAAGAATGGACCTTATCAAAACATTAGGTCTCCTTTTCAAGAAAACTATGCTGAAACATCCCATTCAAATGACCACGAATAAGACACACACATTAACTTAATCGGATTAGATGATGAAGAAACTATCTTTTGACCCAAGATGAGCAAGAACTTCATATGATGCAACAATTGCAAACCCAATCTGGAGAATCATTTGATTACAAGAAAGGGTATGATTCCGCCATTTTTGAATTACATAAACAATACAATCTAAGGAGTAAAAAGAATTATGATACTCCTAACTAGGGCAAGAAAATAGTGCCAAATCAACCCAAGAAAATCAAAATAGTTCCAGTTACTAAAACTCTTCAAATCCTCCCTAGACCAAATCAAAACCCTTTTGGCCCCACCATCGTAGATATAGCCCATGACCAATTTCCTAATGATCAACCATCCACTTTAATCCCCTCCAAGGAGACAGTGGAGAAATGTCCAGACACCATATTAGATAATCCACAGAAAAAGACCTCAAATGCATAAAAAGAAGAGCAACCTACCCCAATTCCTGCTATGAAAGTTCCAAGTACTCCAATAGAGAAAGCCCCTTTGTCTTTCAATTTGGGAGAAAAGGTGGCTAAACTAAAAATCTCAGTTTCCTTAACGGAGTTGTTTAAAAATGAAACCTATAAGTCTCAAACAAGCAAAACCTTAAACTTTTTTGAAAATGAAGACTCCATTAACTTATTTTATGATCAGCCTGAGCTTATATCCGGTCCTGATGTTAATGGAAAAATAGTAGAAGGAGGGATACCACCCTTTTATATTAGCCTTAGCATTCATGATAAAATTTTACACAATGCATGTTAGATTTAGGAGCTTCACACAATTTAATACCTAAATCAGTGATGGAAAAGTTAAACTTGGACATCACTAGACCTTACAAGGACTTATTTTCATTTGATTCAAGTCAAGTAAAGTGTCTAGGGTTAAGCAAAGACCTATGTGTTTCCTTAATACAATATCCTGTTAAAACTATTCTCATGGATATAGTAGTGGTTGACATCCCACCTAAATATGGCATGCTATTGTCTAGATCATGAAGGGCTAAACTCCAAGGATCTTTGCAACTTGACATGTCATATGCCACAATCTCAGTCTTTGGGCAACCTAAAAAGCTGTACAGGGAGACCCTAATGAAATATGTGGTGAGTAGCCTGGATAAACCTCAAAATTTTCCTATCTACTCCCTGCATTCAGACATTGACTCTTTCATTTTGTATAATGTTGAACAAACACAACAAACCACTTCAAACTGTATTATTTCAAAACCAAAATAAATTGCAGTTACAGCTAAAATGAAATTTTCCAAACTCAAGAGCTTTCAAATAAAAAATATGATCAAAACACCTCAAACAAGGAAAATTTTCTTCCCCGTGACAGTGAAAATTATGAACATGAGATATTATGGCACCTTGAATTTGATGTATCAATGAATAAGTTAGGAGCAGGAGCAGGACTGTGGATATATAATCTGGAGAATGATCACTCAAAGGGCCATACTTACAAACTGAATTTAAAATGTACTAAAAACATGGCTGAGTATGAATCACTTCTTTTAAGTCTTAAATTAGTTGGAAATTTAGGAGCTATAAGAGTTTCTATTATGGGAGACTTTGAATTAGTGATAAATCAGATTAAAGTTGTATATATGACCAAAGACCCTAGATTAAGTTGTTATAGAGGAACCATTATAGAAATACTAAACACTTTCCTAGAAAGCAAAGTTGTTGTAATTCCCAGGAAGCATAATATGCAGGCCCATAGTTTAGCAATGTTTTCCAGCACATGTAAGTTACCATTCCAACCTAACCATCAGTGCACTGATAAGGTCAGGCATAGACCTGCTATCCCAGATAACTTGAAAAACTAGCAAGTATTTGCTAATGACAAACAAGTGAATAATTTTTTAACCTTAGTGGAAGAATTTGTAAATATTAATATAGATACTGACATAACATTAGATCCTAATTTCAAAGATGAAATAGAAATTAATGAGATAGAAGATGAAAAGATAGATAGATTCCATCCCACTAAATTTACAAAATTAGATGTACAAAACCTAAAGAAAGTTGAAATTGATGAGATAATTAACGAATATTCTGAAATCATTAATCTCAAAGACAACTTTTTGCCCAAAGGATTAACCCCTTTGGAAGACTTGTTTGATTCAAATGATGTCCCTAGAAAACCAAAGATGGAACCCTTAAAATCTGATATAGAGGAGTGTAATATAGGCACTGAGGAATACCCAAAATTGATCAAACTTTCAAAGTCCTTACCTCTTACTAAAAAAGTGAAATACATTGAACTATTAAAGGAATTCCAAGATTTCTTTGCTTGGAGTTATGAGGACCTCAAGTCCTATGACACCAGCATAATACAACACACCATCCCCATAAAAGAAAACAAGAAACCTTTCAGGCTGAAGCTTAGGAGGATCAATCCCATCTTATTGCCTTCCATTGAAAAGGAAATCAGAAGGATGTATGAAGCCAAGATAATAGCACCAATTAGATTCTCTGATTGGGTTTCAAATTTGGTGCCAACAAGGAAGAAAACTAGTGAGATTAGATTGTGTGTTTATCTTAGGAATCTCAATAAATTTTCAGTCAAAGATAATTACCCTCTCCCTAAAATGGATCATATATTACAAAGGGTAGTAGGGTCAACCAGAATCTCATTATTGGATGGGTTTTCTAGTTACAATCAGATTCTAGTTCACCTAGATGACCAAGCTAAACCACAGCCACTACTCCTTGGGGCACATTCATGTATGTGAAGATGCCTTTTGGATTAAAGAATGCAAGAGCCACTTTCCAAAGAGCCATGGACATATCTTTTTCTAAGGAAATTCATGACTTCCTAGTAATATACTTAGATGATATCACTGTATTCTCAAAATCGGATAAACAACACTTAGATCATCTAAGGCAAGTTTTTATCAAATGTAGGAAGTATGGAATTTCTTTGAATCCTAAAAAATCTTTATTTGGGTTAGAAGAGGGAAAATTGTTAGGCCATATAATCTCAAAAGATGGTATACAAATAGATCCTACAAGAATTGAAGCCATCTTACAGATACAACACCCTAGGAGCATCAAGGAATTACAAGCCTTTTGAGGGAAAATCAACTTTCTTAGGAGATTTATTTCTAACTTAGCAGAATTAATTAGGTCATTAAACAATATGTTGAAAAAAGATTCGACCATAAATAGACATTTGAGGCTAAGAAATCCTTTAAAGACAATAAGATAGCCTTAACTAAAACACTAGTTTTGATTAGTCCACAATTTGACAGGGCTTCCATTTTATTTTTGTTTGCCTCAGAACATACAATTGTTGCAATTTTACTACAGAAAAATGATGAGGGTTATGAACAACCTATTGCCCTTTTTAGAAAATCACTGAGAGATGCCCCTTTAAAATACAATATAATCGAAAATCAAGCTTTTTCTTTCGTCAAAGCTATCAAATATTTTAGAGATTACATTTTATATTCTCATATAATAGCTTATGTCTCCAATTCAATAGTCAAGGATATCCTAACTCGGGATGGTCCGGATGGAAAGAGAGGGAAATGGATTTCTACTATATTAGAATATGACCTAGAAATCAAGCCAACAAATTTAATCAAAGGCCAAGGTTTAGCCAAGCTCATGGCTGAATCGAATTGTCAGGCCCTAGATATAAATTTTATTGCAAAAATGTATAATGGAGAGGAGAAGGTGACTCCACCAATTAGCTAGGCGTTTATTGAATCACCATGGTATACTAACATCATATATGTTTTACAAAATCTACGAGATCCTCCTGAATTATCCAGGACCAAAAGCAGATTTTTAAAAATTAAATCTTTAAAATTTTGCATAATTGACAATGCTTTATTTTGGAGGAATCATGAA
>APFE031567491.1:105012-124177 GCA_000404065.3 Pinus taeda | reverse complement strand
GAAAAGTTGCAGGATAACATCACAGCAATTTAGAATGCCATTGGTCTATAAAGTTCTTGACATTTCACCAGGAAATGCCATCCCCAAGTGGAGCCACTGTTAGGTTCCTATACCAATAGGAGTCATAATTTTTGAATGGTTGAGATTAAACCTGTAATATGTACATACCTTTACTTTTTTGCAAATGTTTTCCATATTCAAAAAATTTAAATATGCAAAGAGGGTATGTCCTAAAAGAATAATAAAAGGACAAAAAGAATAAAAAAGTCAAAAAATATGAAAAATATGAACCCCAAGAAAAGAAAAAGACCATGAAAGTGTGTTAGTCAAAATGCCACTACTATTTACTTTTTGTGCATAATAAATGATTGTGTGCAGTTTGTAACCTTTGCCACAATCCATGAGATTCAAAATGTTTAAACTTGGCTATTTCATGTTTCAATTTCATTTCTATAGATAGAGAATAAATATCTGACCAAACTGCTTAATCTTGGTAGATAATTAGATAGGTAGAGTAAATAAAAGGAGCTCAACTATTTAAACTGAGCCCTTGGATGTAATAAGGTTAGAATTAGTTAGTTTACTATTGTAAAGAAAAAGAAAAACATTTCATAAGGGTTTGCTAGCTCAAATTCACCCTAATAAAGAGAAGTAAAAATGGTAGGATGAGTAGATGGGTAAGTAGTAGAAAGGTTGCAGAATTATGTTGATTCATTAGACAAAAGCATGTGTATCATCTTTTTCATCATAAAAGTTCCAAATGTGAAAGGGCACTCAAGCATGCAGATGGATATCAAATTCAATTAATTAATTTTCCTCATTCATTTCACCTTTTACTTAACTAATTTCCCACAACAAAGTTCAAAGTACTTAAAAACCCTAAGTCAAAGATGCTCAGAGAATTTCTCTGACTTTTGGAGGGACCAAACCCTCTGCTCAATGACTTAGAGGCAATAAGTACCAAATCCCCTCATATACATTCATTCCCCCCTTCAGTTCATTCATTTTCCCTAATGATACTCTTTTCCTAAGGACAAAATGCCTTTACCTAGGAAAAGTCTTTATTCCCCTACTTAATTCCTTTTCATATCAAGAAACCCAGAAAAAACACTATATCCTAAGTTTTATGGAAAAGCATTAAAAACATGAAATATCAAATAATTAGGGTGTTGTTCCCCTTTCCACTCATTGTACTAATTATTGATTTATTTATTAAATCCTGAATAAAAACCCCTTTTCCCCGTATATATTTAGCTCTCAAAATATTAATTAAATCCTACCCTAGTTTAATTATATAAACTATAGTATTACCCAAAACCCCGAAAATCCCCTAACTAATCGGCCTGCGATTAAGTTAGTTTAAAAACCCATTTAGATCCCATAGCTAATCATCCTGATACCTTAACCCCACCTTAAACCTTAATTAAAGAAAAAAACACTGCACTTAATTACCCGTCAGGCCCCCCACTACCCTCTGTGCAACTCCATTGCTTGATCGCCACACAATCTCTCCCCTCCACATTTAACGGTCCTCACCCATTTCGGAATGGCCCGAAGTATGAACATTACCTGCCCAAAAAGGGCTTTCCGCTAGGCTCCCAAGGCTACATGTCACTTGATGGGTGGAATCGGGTGGCCTCCCCTCAATACCGCCAAGCACCCAAAAGCTGTGCGAAGGAAACCACTTACCGCCTTCTTGCCACACACCAAAATAGCCACTATTCACTCCACTACACGAAAAACATTTATTGTTCACCCGTACCCACCAATTTTGACTTTCTTACATAAAGCCAAAAAGCGCCAAAACATTTGTTTTATCGTGTTTTTTAACTGAAAACTTCCATACACGCACCTGCGAACGTCGAAGTTGTCAACCCACGAATAATTGCACCCTGAAGACACCACAAAGCTCCCAAATTGCCTTCAAGCCTGCTTGAAGCTTTTTCAACCATTCACAATTGCCAATCACCCAGTTCAGACCTAGTTTTCTTCAATTCCAGGTATTTAAGCCAGAATCCATTGAAAACCTTGTCAGTTTCTGAACCAATCACTAAGTTTTCTTAATTAAAGTAAAATAGAAACTCTGGTAACCCATACCCACCTAGAATTAGACCACCATTGCCCTAAAAACTGAAAATCACCTATTGGACCGATTCCCGAAGCTTACCACTGCAAAACTTGCTGAGATGTTCCAAACCTTCATTGTAGAAGAAAAGCATATTCCAAAAGATCCTCCTCCATATGTGTACACCATATTTTCAGAATTTGGCCAGGATATTGTAGCAATGATTTACTTTGAAAAGTTTTACAGCAGAAAATTACCACAGTAAAATCTGAAGGCAACCAGGTGTCATGCGGAAAGAGTTAATCTTGCGGACAAAACCAACCTCCCTAGAAGCCTAAGACTTTCTAGTGACAAACAAGACAATTAAGCGCAATCCTTCTCTAAACATGCATTTATCACACGAGAAATCAAGTGTTTTAGATCCTACCTGTAGTCCAATGTTGTTGTAGTAGTCCAGCCTCGTCGATCCGGATGAGCTCCTCCTTCACTTCGAAACCTGCATTCACTAACAATCAAACGATTACATAACACCTGAATATCCCGTAAAATAAAACATATTCAACATATAGACCAAGGAGTATATGAAACAACTCATTAATAACAAATTGTTGAGAAGAATGGACTTATTTGTATTAATAGGAAACAAAAGAAACCATTACAACCTGAGCCTTGGTGTTGTGCAAGTTCCTCCCAGGGTCCAGCAAGAGTTTTCCTTTAATTTGATAAGCTCACCCACTTCCAAATGAAACAAGAAAGGATGGGAATCTCTCCTCACAAGCTTCTACAAGGAAGTCCTCATTCCAACAACATCTACCCTTTGGAATGTTCAGCTTTCAACCTCCCCTCCTCTGGCCCAATGCCTGTATTTATAATGTTCTAGAGGAAGTTAATCAGGTGCACCATCAAATGGGATAAGCCCCTCTTTGGATGGGGTAGCTCCCCTCTTGATGGGATAAATTCCTCTTTCATAGGGATACATGAACCATCTGGAGGCGCTCAATACACGTCAAACAAGCTTCTAGAATGCTCTAGAAATGACCACAAGTAACTTTTTTAAGATGAAACTCGCGCCTTTTGACCTTTGCAGGAGTACGCACCCACCCCTTTACATACAGAGCGTGCAGTACGCAGGTACAATGAGTTTGGGATGCGTACACGCAGGCAAGGTAGAGAGAACCTGCGTACCCAGAGATAAACATGTTTTTTTATGACTTTCTCTCTTTTTTGAAGTTTGACATGGAGAGCAGAGGTATAAGGCTTGACAAGGAGGATAGTATGACTGTTGATGGAGCCATACTAACTGCAGATAGTCATGGTGACAAATTTCAGTGTAACAATGCATGCATGCATTTATTAACTGAACTCACAATCAGTTCCACAAACTGTTGGAACTAATCTAACTGGACTTAACTCAATTAACTGAGGTAACTAATTACAACTCAAAGTACAACTCATCCTGTTCTCCTTAATTAAGGGATAACTTCCTCAATCAAAGGGAGAAATGTTGCATGTATTCAGATAGTCTTCATGTTTGATTTTCTCCAAATAATTAACTCAAGATGAACTAATTAATTATTTTTCAAACAACTGCTAAGATCAAATTCGAATTTTAATTCTCAATTTTAGTTTAGGGACTAACTAAAATTGGAATGTATCCCGAAAATGCTATTTTTAGCACTTCTATATTTAGCATTTCTTGTTGCTATTTTCAACACCCTACAAGAACGATAATATTAGTTCTGCAAACCATTAACTCTCTGTAAGAAGCCACATATGCACTCTTCAACAATATATACTTCAAAAATATAAGTATTCCAAATCATTCTACCTTTTTTCACTCAACATACAACCATTCGATCCATACTCTTCCATCATCAAAATAATCTTGATCGATTCGCTCTTCATGTAACTCTATTATTACATACATCATTGATCAGTCATTTCTAAATTGGTGTATGCACACAGGTATTCACCTTGGCACAATGCTTTGAACTCATGCTATCTAACTCCCCAATACACAACCACTATCTGCACACCATCTTCACTTCATTGAACATCTACAATGGAAATCAAATCATCCTTTAAACAACTCCTCCATGCTAAATTAGACCAGATCCAAATCATCAATGCATTCCATTACATCT
The DNA here is from genome assembly GCA_000404065.3 of Pinus taeda. Taxonomy (NCBI): domain Eukaryota; kingdom Viridiplantae; phylum Streptophyta; class Pinopsida; order Pinales; family Pinaceae; genus Pinus; species Pinus taeda. Next base: position 119,968 of record APFE031567491.1, on the reverse strand, counting down.
CATGACCAGGTCAATCCATGACCAAATCAACCATGAATTGTGCTATCAAAGCATACACACTATCAGTTCGACCAGTTCAACAACTAATCACCATGATGAAATCAACCGTTAAGTGTGACCAATTCTAGACTTCATTGGTGCCAAAACCCTGGGAAAATTATATGGTTTGTGCATGTGGTTTTACCTTTTCATACCTATAGGTAGTGCCATGGGAACAACCTCATAGGATGAAGCAATTGATGCATGCAAACAATGTTCATACCACGTCGGTACTTTAGTGTCGCTTTGTTACCCTAGGAAGACCACAATAGTGCTATGAAATATAGAAAATTCAAATCTTCGAAGCCCAGATCTTCTTCCACTTGCATCAACACTTTCTCAGGCTCCTCCAAGACTTGTAAAATGTTGAGAACATCAACCATATAACCTTTGAACACCTACAACACCAACAATTCATGACACGAGGGCCACTAGCACCATGTTGACATTAATGCCAACATGCCAACCAACCATAATGCCAAAAAAAGGGAGACCAAGGAAGGGTTAATTGAGCCTTCCTAAAGCAAATATTCCCATTGCAAGGGATTCCAAGGAAGAATTGGGAAAAAAATGATATGTGAACTACCATGGATATTTCACTAAACTATTCATGACAACAGATTTCATAAAATAAAGAAAACATTAATGCGACGATTAATTATTTTTGATTTCATATTCTTTAATTATTGATTTTCTAGTTAAATGTATGAAAACCAAATATTTACCCTGGAAAACCCAATTACAAGAAAAAAACCGAGCTAGGAGGTGAGGTTCCTCTTCTCTCGTTTCTATAGTATGGAATAATGCAAATACAACTATAGAGGGACTCTTCGTAAAGTTACTTAAGACATTGTGGCCTATATAGATGCTATATAATCTTATCCCCCTCTATTATGCTCTCCAACTTACCACTCCTAACAACCATGCTCAACTATGGAACAAATACAAGATTTACCTTAGCATAGTATTGCACCCATTGCAAGGGAGTCCAGGGGAGGGTTATCCAAAAAACTTATTTGTAAACTACCTCTTATATATTCTAATAGACAATTCATCACAATATATTTAATAAAATACTAAAACATTTACTATGAAGGTTAATTCACTTTAGATCTCAGATTCTTCAATAGCTAGTTTTCTACTTAAATGTACATAATAGATGAAATATGAAAAAAATAGAGAATAAAAAATACCCACACAGTATCCATAATTAAACACAATATTTACTATTGAAAACCCATTATGAGATAAAATGTAGATAGGAGGTGATGTTGTTTTTCTTTCTTTTCTTTATTATGGATATATTCAAATACAATGAAAGAGGTATTCTTTGTGGAGATACTTGAGACATTATGGCCTATAAGGATTCTACATAATCTTATCCAATTCATTTTTCTCTCTAACTTACCACTCCCAATTTCTCTACTCAACTATGGAAAAAATACAATGACATAGAATGGAACCCATTTTCCTTCTAGGCACTTGTCATTTAACATTATCTAATAGCCATCTTGGCGTAGAGTTTTTTAGCTTACTCAACCCTCAATTATGATAAGGTTTTTGACCTTCTACAATATTCTTGAAATTAAATATGTGGTTAGCTCCACATGTGTCACTAATGGGGGATGATGTAGCATCCACTCATACCATGGTGGTAAAAAACATAGATCAAATTTAGGGAGGCATAATTTTTTGCATACAAGCTTAAAAAGAGGTTATTTTCACACTATTGGATATGTCTCAATATGTAGATCAATATTATGGGTGTGTGCATAGTTCTGGACCAGAAAACCAAAAAAAAAAAATCTTGATGCGTCAAAAAAGCCCTAAAAGGTCATAGACCCCAATTTTTCAAATTGAGACTTCTTGATAAAATGGCCTTGCAAGTTGATTCTTCCATTTTATTCCACCTAAAAGGTATCAAGGTAGATGAAAAATATTATGGTGATCCAATTTGAATCACACCTCCCCATTTCGGGACAAATTTATTCCCTAAAACATTTATTGAATGAGGTTAGTAAATGTTTCTCTACACTTTTTATAGTGTACCACTCCGCTTTGCCTCGAAATTTTCCTCTGAACCTAATCTTCAAAAAATCATGTTTCCCTTGTCTTATAGTTTGGACTTATTCTGTAGAATTTTCTAATCTACAAACTATGTTGGAGCATTTGCTACTATCTCCTATATGGAAGGTAGGGCATACTCTTTTCCCTAATACAACATGGAGGGATCATAGTGTTCATGACTCTCCACTTTCCCTATAGAGTAAATATGCATGCATGTGGGTTGATTGAGTATGTAGGAATTATCTCCTACCTTTTCCAATATCTTGAAAGGGTTATTCCACATATCCTTGATCACTTTACTAGGACCATGTAGTATGTCCTTATTTAGTTTTAACCAAACTTTGTCTCCTACTCTAAATGAATTCTCTATTATGTTTTGATCATATTTTCTCTATTATGTGTTGATCATATTTTGATACTGTTGATCATATGTCAACGAGATATGCCCAATAAGAAGTCCCAATTACACCTCAAACTATTTGGTGTAGGATTCCCAGCAGTGGTTCATAAGTTAATGCCTTGACCGTGATGTCGCACAGAGGCAAGTAAGATAACTTTGTCAGTAGCAAGGGTGTGACCACTACAATGAGTCAAGGAAGGTGAATGAGAGGTTCTAACACATGGGGGGTGAGATGAGTGTGCCCCTTAGCAACTTGTAGTCGTACTCAGCTGAGAGGGGAACGCACGAGTGAAGATGCATCACAAGCTAGAAAGCAGATCAACCAACAATCCAAAGTGATGGTTAAACCAACAACACATATGCAACAATATTCATATAATCGCATATGAAGTAGTTCATACACAAATACATAAGTTAAACAACATATATTGCTAAGAAATCGGAGTAGTCCAACTGCAATAACAACATATGCATGAAAATGTGTTGGCTCTTATTATATAAAGAAGTGTAAGTCCCAATCATACAATACATCCATGTAAACCTGCTAGCCCCAATAGTGAAGTGTTACAGCCACATCCGCCTGCTCATCCGAAGAGATGTAATAGCTCCATGCAGTGGAGAAGCCAAGGCATGTTACAATATTTTCCAAGCTTTCTTCAATATAGTCTTAACAGAAGCTTGGTTGACCAAAAGCGCATACAATGAGTTATGAGGGACTATTTATTGCAAAGGGTGGGGTGACCCTTGACATTCCCCTTTATGACAGTTCAACTACCCTCATGAATCTTCACCTACTCTATGACTGTTACATCCAAATATTAACACTTGACTTACACTTGACATGAATTAACATTACAATACGCATGTACTCATGTGAGACAAAATGGCTTGAGAAAGCCATGTAATACATCACTGACACTTGGTCCGTTGTGATAACACCAATTCTTTTACATGCTTGTGATGGTGAAGGTGGTGAGATGATGCCAAGATTGGTTGTCTATGATAGTGTTCATGCACCCAACGGTGACATATTGAGAAGCGAACTCTTGCCTCTGTTGTATCCAGTGCATTGGTTTGGTTCCTTCATCCAAATCGCCTACTAACGTGTGCATGGTCTTCTTGGGTGTGGTTGAACAAGGACACATTGATGCATAGTGTTCGTGTTGATCTTCAAGTGTGTGCCGATGGTCATTTGCATCAACTTGTCGAAGTACATGTTCAGCTCCAGTTGGACTTTCTTCTTGTCTTCGCCTTGGTGAGTGTGTTGAATGGGTTTGATTGCATGCATGTGCACAATGACATGCAAGTTGTTGAATCCCTTTCATGCGATCTATTAGTCCTTACAATCTACTAGGCTAAAAAGGAAATCGAGAAGGGTAACCTCAAACCACTTCAGCTCAGTAGCTAGCCCTACTGAGCATGAGAGGTATTGTTCTAAGTCTCCTATTAGTGATATGCCTTTAAAGAAAATTAATTTTAGGCTAGATATGTGTATTTGTTTGTTTGTTTGTAAAAATTTGGGTTTTATGGTTTACTAAACTTAGAGTTTGGAGACACAAGTAGGTCTAGGATGTGGGAGTGTAGGAGCAAATATGATATAGAGCTAGATATCATAAGTCATGGTATATTTGGAATATTGTCAGTGTATTATAGAAGAGAAAGTGTAGAAGAAACTAATGAGCATAAGTAAACATGATTTCATTAGCTTAAGAAGACATAAACATAACTATTAAAACCAAATAACAAAGCTTGAGAAACAAGAATTCTGTATATTTCACTGAAATGAATCCATAGAAAGAAGAGATATCATGTAGATAAAGATGTGTAAACCATTAGAAAAAAAGTAGAATGAAGAACAAGCACCATGAACTCATTGGGCTAGAGTTCCTTGAAAATAGCTGCAACCTGTCTCTGTATTAGTTGAAAAGATGATTACATGCAAGCCTCCTTCACAAAAAGTTCAACCCTTTTCTCCTCAAGATAAATGATACATATAGAATCTCCTAGACCACTTTCCCACCTTTAGGAGTCGAATTCCTTGGTGGAGGAACTGACTCCAAGAATCTCTCAACCAACAGGTGAGAGTGAGAAGGTGAATCTCAAGCACTTCGTGAAGAGTTTAGTTAGGATTTTTCTTCTTTTATGAGGCCTAATAAACATAAAAAAAAACCTATTATGTACATTTATTCATGCCTACATCACCTAGCCTCAAAACTAGTACCATTACATAGAGAGTCTTAAATTTGACTAAGTCAAACTAGAAACTAGAAATTTACATAGTGTAATTTACAATTTGAAACACAGAAAAGTGAAGAAGCATAGCGCCGACTTTGAGATGATTTTTAAGTACCTTCCAGGGGTCAAAATTAAAAATGGAGAGAATAGCCAATTCACCCTTCAAGTCTAGTTTCCAGAATAGTTTGAATTTCTAAATTTGGAGCCTGGAAATGCCTTCAAAAATCCATTCTCCCAAGGTCACTCCAGAAGCACAGTGCCTATCACAAAAGGGTCGAGAATGCTAGTTTTTCGCCACTTTTTTACCTTTTCCTCAAAACCTGAGCCACCTCTACAAACTCTGAGCAAATTTGGTTTTAGAGGATGACAGTATATTTCTAAAAATGTTTACCTTTCCTCAAATGGAGGCCCGAGGAAAAAGCGCAGCGCCTTCTGGAGTAGCTGAATTTCTGAACTTGGACGAAAATTTTTCATAAAACTCAAAATGATTTTAATTTGGTAAAAATTTGGAGGGAAGGTGTAAAGACATGGTTTATAGCTTCATTGATGCTTCAGCAAGGATCTCTAAGTTCCCCACATCCTTTGGGTCTTTTTTGACCTCCTTGAGATTATTTTCAAGTTGTTTTAATTTGACATTGGCGATCATGTTTTGAGCTTGATAGTGATGCACCATGTGTCTGAGCAATTGATTATCCATTTTTTCCTTCTTAGGGAGCTTCTCCAAGTGTTCATTCACCTTGTTGAGCCAATATTCCTTGTCTTGATGAACCTCTAGGTCAATCCTATCTTCTAGGTCAAGGTCCTCATTCAACAGAATTTGTTCTTGCTCCTCTTGTAAAGCTTTCTTGAGGCCTCTTGTACTTGGTCTTTTCCTTTTTCCTCTCCCTTTTGATGCTTTAGGTTCGCTTGATTCCATGATCTCCTTACATTTGCCAACTTGCTAGAACAACTTAGCTTTTTTGTTTTCTAGGATCAACTCCTTTGCTTTGAGTTGATTGTTTTCCTGTTCAATGAATGATATAACATATTTTTCCCTTTCCAAATTGATTGCTAGCTCCTTTATTTCGTATTCCTTGTCCTTGATTTTCTGTTGCATGTTTGAGGTCTAATCCTCAGTCTCTGGATCAATTAGTTCAAACTAATTCTCAACTGTGTCTCTCTCTTTTGATGTTGGTTCTTTCTTTGTTGATGAAGAAGGCTTGGCCCCTTTCTCTCTGTGAGAAGAAAACACAAGCCTCTACCCTTTCTTATACACTTTAGTCACCTCAGCTTTGGGTAGCTAAGTCTTCTCCACTATTTTTCTAAATGAACCCACCTCTATTTGTTGTTTTGGTGCACTAGGAGACTAAGATGCTGCATTTTTCTCATGCCATTTCAAGGCTGCTTCCAAAAAGGCTTCCCAAGCCATACCTTTCTCTGCCAGCTGATGAAGAACAATGGTTTTGATGAGACTGTGATGAAAGAAGATTTAGGAGTTCTCTTTGTATTTTAATTGTATTTTTTTAGACATTTTGGAAATGCTCCTGAATAGATAATTACACATGTTGAGTGGCTTTTGAGAGGTGAAATGCATCAGGAGGCGAATATGATAGGCATACAACCTGGAGAATATACCTTGACAAGTGAAGAATCTCATGACAATTTTCATCAAAGGGGTGTATTTCTCCAATAAATATCTGAAAGGCATGAGGTGAGTATGTGTTTCTCTATATGGTGTCTTCAAGAAAGGCTTGTAGTATTCAAGATCTAGGCTCATTCCTTTGAACCAATATTTGCCATTGTCTCGTAACCCACTTGCAATTGAGATGGAGGCCACTGAAAAACTGAACTCAACACTAGCAATGACAGTAGTTTCGCCTTTCAGTTGAGTTGCCATCCAATCTATTAGTTGTTGAAGAAATCCCACCTCGCTCACCCTTTTGCAAAATTCCAGGCAATGGACATCCTTAAAGCATTGTTTGATGAAAGGATAGGAGTTGATTGTATTACAGTCTAATGGTTCATATCTAAGGAACTTCCCTCCTTTATGTTGTCTTTTTCTTTCTGGTGAAGATTCTACCTCCATGATGACACAAAGCCCTAACAGCAAGAAGCGAAAAATAAAAGGCGAAAAATAAAATGTGAGGTGCGAATGGAAATGAAGTGATATGAAGGTGATTTTTTTACAAAATGATGGAGGGGTCTTGAGAAAGGTGAAAGGACCTTGGACGCTGATGAAAATGAGTGGAGAGATAGTGGGAGAATGATTTTCTTCCAGGAAGAAACAATAAGGTTTATAATGAAACTTGCCCAAAAACCACTAAGAATGAGCTAGGGTTTTTCTTTTTGAGTGTTAAAACTTTGTTTTGAGGTGGGTAAAATGGTTAAAATGGATCATTAAACATGTATGCAGGTGTATGATATAATTTTACATGTTTTAGAAATAAAAAATAATGATTTCCATTTTCACCCTATCATTTCCCATGCAAATTTCACTACAAACCCTAACTTGAAGAATCATTGACATGAGATGAAATTGGAAAAGCAAAAGAGGGATGATGATGGAGTACTTACTTGTTCCTTAACTTAGAAATTAGTAAAATCAAGCTTGCAAGTGAAAAAATGAAGTTTGGGAGAGTTTTGAAGGATTTCAGGGCACTCTGTCCTGCGTGCAGCGCAGTGTTCCTGAGCATAGTGCCAAAGCGCAACACAGTTCTTCTGAGCACATTGTTGGCCTCCTAAGCGTAGCGCCTAAAATATCTTGCCAATTTCACCTAGGAAAACGACTTTTTTGCTTTCTTGGATGGGATAGCTTGATAAAATATAGTGAATAGGATGTGAATGAAGGAGTTTGGGGGCTTTTGAGTTTATATAGGGAAAGTTTCTTCACCTTTTCAAAAAGAAATGGGACCCACCCTCATTTAGAAATTGATTTTCACTTTATGAAAACATAGTTACCTTTACCATTGCAAAGTTGAGATGTCCTTTACTTTCCTAAGTGCTAGAGCTTCTTTTTCTGGGACTTTTGGAACATGAGAGTATGAGGAGTGTGTGAAAACTCAAAATCAACTCCCAAAAGTTCTTTATCATATTTTACTCACTACTAGTTTTATTCATGAAAATGATGGACCTTGGAAACCTTAGCGACCTAATGGATGACCTGAGACTAAACGAAATGATGATAACGACTGACACATTTTTATTGTGACACCTCCATAAAGTGTGATAGGTGGCCAACATGAGTGAATTTCCACAAGAGTGACTTCATCTTTAGACTAACCAAACAATGACCAAATTTTGCTATGTGAACCTAGTAACAAAAAAAAAAATGATTTTGAAAGTCTGGAAAAAACATAGTAAAAGCATATTTGATCTAGGTGACAGGCTAACAAGACTAACACTAACATTAGCTCCAAATGGGGATGACATCTCCTCGAAGGTGTCAAAAACAATATAGACCAAGTAGCCTCATTCATTGGGAAATGGAATCAACTTGCATAAAAATAGACTTTTCACTTAAAACTGACTGACCTTTCGACACGACAGAAAAATTGAAAAATAAAAAAATGAAAACAGTGCTGACTTAAAGAGCCTTAGGGTCTTCACTTTGGGCTTCAAAGTCCTATGACAACCATCTAAAATGTTGGAAGTGAAATACACACTATATGTACAATGATGATGAATTTTCAAGACTTTTTAGACATAGTAGTGCTTGAGAAGCTTACCATTAGTTGCCCCTCTTGAATAATCTCATCCATCCATTATTCCAACAAGAAATCATTCTTTCCTCTGAAGGCAGAAATTCTGTAAGGCCCCTTCCATAAGTTTTCAAACTTACCATGTTTCCCTTGTTGGAAATAATACTGAGAGGGGGGGGTGAATCAGTATTATCAAGTTCTTTTAATAAATCTTCCTTATTAACACTTTGAATTATTTTTTCATGTCAGTACCATAAAATAATGAGCATGAATAAAGATAACAGATAGTCACACCAAAGAACACCAGATGTAAGGTGGAAACCCAATGTGGGTGAAAACCACCGGTTGTAATATGTCTCTATCTTCTTTCAAATTAGAAACTTCTTTTACAAAGGTTTTGTACTGGTGCAGTCCTTTACCAGTACGCAGGCTGCAACCTGCAGAGAGCTACAACTCTCTCTTGTTTTCCAGTCTCTCCTGGAAGGGAGCTACAACCCCCTATTTCTTTTCTTTCAAGGACCACTTTTCATAAATTTTCAAACTGGATCCATAAACATGAAGAGATCATCAAGTACAAGCAAATCACCTAGTCAACTACAGTAACCAGATCAACAGTAATAGTAAACTAAACCCAGAACACCTTATAAACATAAAAATTCAGCCAACAAAAGGTCTTAAGACAGATACACAGTTTTTCTTTCTCCGTTCTGCGTGCATACGCACTTCACCTTCTGCTCCCCTGCATATACCCGCAGAGACCCTTCTGTTGCACCGCATACCCACGCACTGTTTCTTCAATCACGCTACGTACTGTTACTATAGGCACGCACCCACAGATACTATCGTGCCGCGTACTGCTATCGTAGCCACGCACCCACAGATGCTATCGCGCCGCGTACCTACGCACCTGGGTCTTCTGAAGCGCTGCGTACTTTCCCTGTGCCTACACATCTGAACCTCTGTCGCTCTGCGTACCCACGCACTGTGCCTTCTTCTGCTCTATGTACCCACGCACTTCTCCTTCTTCTTCTCTGCATACCCACACACTTGCACCGTTAATGACCTACGTACCTCTGATTAGGGCTGAAAAGGCAGACCCCCAATGTACCACAGATGCTCAGATCTGATCATGCGCTCGAGAGATCGCCCTTAATAGGTTCGCTTTCAACTTCAATTTATATAGATCAAGCTTTTTAAAAAGATAACCCAATATTTTAGATCTTAAGATATTCAATTTGCAAAAGATACCTAGCCAAGTGATCTCCTTTGCTTTATATAGGCAAGCTCTTCCTAAAATCATGGATCAATACCATAGATAACCACCAAGGGGCCCCAAAAACATGGGGCTCAATAATAATAATAATATAAAGTAATACCACGGGCCAAAACCATAGAATCAAGAACGGCGGCCTAAATACCACGATCCAAACATAAGAAACCCCACATGAGCGCGCTTTACTGCCTTGAAGTGTGTGCACTGGGGTCCGCACCTACTGAACGGGTAACCTGCGGGTATGACCACACCTCCTGTATGGGTAACCTGCGGGTCCGCACCTTTTGAACCATTCACCTGCGAGCCTCTTAATTTCCATCATTTTGAGAGCCTGAACAGACCATTGCCACTTGAGTGAGTTGCCAATCAAGTACAACACTTGTATCATAGAGCCATACTAGAATCATAATGCCAACAATCTCCCCCTTTGGACTTGATGGCAACCTCAAGATCCTCAACGACATTCTCCCCCTTTGACATCAAGGGCAAAGGGTTATGCTCCCCCTAAGAACATGCTCCCCCTAACTATAAACCAGATATGCAAAGAGGAAACAGAATCCACCAAACACCATAAACAATCATGAAAGAGATAGAGACATATTGCAGCCATGTTCTCCTTTTGTGCTCTCATAATGCCAACAATGCATTATATGTGCTCCCCCTGAACTTGTGCCATTGATATGCAATCAATCCATATACCAACAAATGTACGCATATACCATGTATAGACCTCACGTACAACCAACAGATGAGATTCAACAACAAGATGATGCATCAATAACCCACAGCTTTTGCCTGAGGTATTCAAAGGTCTCCCTGTGCAGTGGTTTAGTGAGTATATCAGCAACTTGTTCCTTAGAAGTAACATACTCCAACTTGACCTTTTTTTCAAGCACTTGTTCTCAGAGAAAATGATACTTGATCGGTATGTGCTTGGTCTTTGAATGCATAACTGGGTTCTTTGAAATGTTGATTGCACTTTTATTATCACATAAGATGGAGATAGGTGGCGTACAAGTGATTTGGAAATCCTGTAAGGTCTGCATCATCCAAAGAAGTTGAGTGCAGCAAGATGCAACAGCAACATATTCTGCTTCAGCTGTAGACAAGGAAATCAAACTCTGTTTCTTGCTGAACCAAGATACTAATATGGAACCCATAAAGAATGCACCACCACTTGTGCTCTTCCTGTCATCCACGCTTCCAGCCCAATCTGTATCTGTATAAGCATGAAGTGTGAGATCTGTATTTCTAGGATACCATAAGCCATAATTTTGAGTCCCTTGAAGATATTTGAAAATTCTCTTCACTGCCTGAAGATGAGTTTCCTTCGGATTTGCTTGAAATCTTCCAACTATTCCCACTGCATGCATGATGTCTGGTCTGGTACCTATCAAATAAAGTAGACTTCCAATCATAGATCTGTAGGTTGGTTGATGCACTGCTGGTGATTCGTCATTTGCACTGAGGTTGCATCCTGTTACCATGGGTGTACATACAGGTTTTGCATCTTCCATGCCATATTTCTTCAAAATCTGCTTGAGATACTTGGTTTGAGACAAGAAGATCCCTCCTTCATTTTGTTGTATTTGCAAACCAAGAAAGTATGTCGGTTCTCCAAGCAAGGACATTTCGAATTCTTTCTGCATCACCAAGGCAAAGTTTTGACTCATAGCTTCTTCATTGTTGCCAAAGATAATGTCATCTACATACACAACAAGTATTAGCAATTTATCATTTTTAATTTTTATATAAAGATTGTTGTCCGCTGATCCTTTTGAAAAACCTTGTTGATGAAGATATTTGTCCAAGCGATAGTACCAAGCCCTTGGAGCTTGTTTGAGACCATAAAGCGCCTTTTTCAGTCTGCATACAAGATTTGGATCATTTCGAAGAATGAAACCTTCTGGCTGCTCAATGTATACTTCTTCTTCTAAGTCTCCATTCAGAAAGGCTGATTTCACGTCCATTTGAAATATTTTGAACTTTTGAAAGCTTCAGAGAGCAAGGAACATTCGAATGGCCTCAAGTCTTGCAACAGGAGCAAAAGTTTCTTCAAAATCTATTCCTTCTTGCTGCGCATATACTTTACAAACAAGTCTGGCCTTGTTTCTAATTACTTCTCCATCTTCATTCAATTTATTTTTGAAGACCCATTTTGTCCCTATAACATTTTTATCCTTTGGTCTAGGAACCAGCTCCCAAGTGTTGTTTTTTTCGATCTGCTCAAGTTCTTCATCCATTGCTTTTACCCAACATTCATCCTCGCATGCTTCTTTCACATTTTGTGGTTCAGTAGAAGAGAGTAGAGCCAAATAGCTTGAAGCTTCTGCAACTGTTCTTCTTGTTTGTACACCTGCTTCTTTCTGCCCCAAAATCTGAGATTCTGGATGATTCTTCTGAACATATCTGGATGGAGTCTTTCTCTTCTATCCTTATCTGCTCCTTTGGTTCTTCTTGAGGTTCTTCTTCTTCTTCATCATTCTGTCTTTGAGGGTAGTCTTCATTTTCTTCGATATCTTTATGATTTACTTGCCTAGGAATGTATCCCTTCTCATCAACTACTACGTCAATGCTATCAACAATTCTTCCAAGTCTTTTATTGTAGCACTTATATGCTTTGCTGTGTGGAGAATAACCAAGAAGAATGCCTTCATCTGCTCTAGGTTCAAGTTTTCCAAGATGCTCATCAGTATTCTTGATATAGCATTTGCTCCCAAAGATTTTGAAGTGCTTTACCGAAGGAGTCCTACCATTCCAAAGCTCATGAGGCGTTTGAGTGTTGTTCACCCGGACATTTGTTTTGTTTAGAATAACAACCGCATCATGAGCAGCTTCACCCCAGAAAGTTGCGGGAGTTCCTGACTCATCAAGCATAGCATGAGCCATTTGTTGGACTGTTCTGTTCATTCTTTCCACTACTCCGTTTTGCTGAGGATTTCTTGCTGTAGAGAATTCTCTTCTTATCCCATGTTCTTCACAGAAATCGAAAAATTCATTTGAGGTAAATTCTCCACTGTCGGATCTGAGGCACTTAATTTTTTGACCCGATTCATTTTCAGCCAAGGCTTTGAAGGCTTTGAATTTTCCGAATGCTTCATCTTTGTGCTTCATAAGTCCTAACCAGACAAACCTGGAGAAATCGTCAATGAATAATATCAAGTATTCTTCTCCTCGAGGTGTTCTTTTTCTGAAAGGACCGCATGTATCTGTATGTACTAGCTCAAGAGGCATGCTAGCTGATGCTTCCTTCTCTGGAAAGTTAGTTCTGGTTTTTTTTCCAAACTGACATGATTTGCATATGGTGTTGTCAGGAATTTTGATATCTGGAAGATCACGAACTGCGTGATATTTGCATGCTTTCCTTATTTGTGAAAAGCTTAGATGCCCCAACCTTCGATGCCATAACCAGTGCTCATCATCCTTGCTTAGATAGCATTGTTTTTCTCCTTCTTCAAATATGTATAGGCTGTTTGGAGTTCTTTTTCCTTTGATTACTGTTTTACCTGTATCAAGATCACGAACAAAACATCCATTTGATCTTAATATCACCTCGGTTCTTTGATCACACATCTGGCTGACACTTAGAAGATTATGCTTTAATCCATCAACATACAAAACATTTCCAGCCTTGACCTTTTCTTTTAACCGAGAAATGCCTTTTCCTTTTATAGTTGCAGGATTATCATTTCCAAAAGAAACTTTCTTTCCCTTTTCTAGAGCAGAGTAAGACTCAAGTTTTTCTTTCTCACCTGTCATATGCTTTGAACATCCACTGTCAATGTACCATATATTTTCTTGTCCCTCTGCATAAAAGGCTATCCCGCATCTTTCTGTTTGTGGTTCCTTTATTCTCCATGTTTTGGTGTTTGAGGGTTGTTCCTTTTTCTGCTGAAACCTGCTCCTGCATTCAGAATCTTCATGACCAAAGTTATTGCAAATAGAACATTCAACTTCATTTTCAAGAGCCGAAAGTTGTTATAGGTCCTTTTTGTAATCCCGGTCATACTTCTTTGTTTTTGAGCTTCTCTAGTCATGATTGTTTTATATGCAACACATTGAGCTGCTTTGTGACCAAAGTTATGACAAGAGAAACATTGTCCATTGAAGAAACTTCTGTGGTTATCAAATCTACTGGCCACGTGGTTGTAATTTCTATTGTTATTCATTCTTGAAGCAAATTGAGAAGATTTTACCTGTGGCTGGTTGTAGCTTTTGTTCATCTTAAGACGATTTCCCCTGATAGTATTTGTTTTCTCTTGATGTAATTCGTCCCTGCTTTACCTGGTGATCTCCATTGAGATTTTTCTCATTCCTTCTTGCTGAATCAAGATAACTCTTTGAGGTGGATGCTTGAGAGGTTTCTCCATTATACCCCAGACCTGTCTTGTTTAGTGGAGAACACTGTACATTGATGATCTCATCCAGAGTTTCAGATCCTTTGACAAACTTAAGATTAATAGCCTTTGTTTTCTCAATCTCTTTTCTAAGACCAACAATTTCACCTTCTAATTTTTCTAGATATTTTTCCTTTTCATCAATTTGACATTGTAGAGTATCAATGATAATATTATTTTCTTCTATACATGTCTTGAGTCTAGAAATTTCTTCATAAAACCTATCCACATCTATAGCATCCATGTAATCATCATCTTCAAAAGCCATCAAAATTTTATAGTCATTACCTCGTTCATCTTCATCACTATTTGATAGACCGTCACTATCTTCATGAGTGTAGTAGCTCTTCTCATTTGCATTCTCTTTCTTGTTCCATCTAAAAGGTTCCTTTTCCTTGTCGATCTTATCCTTATGAGGACATTTGGCAGCATAGTGACCTACTCTTCCACAAGCAAAGCATTTGAAGGGTAGCTTACCTCTGAACCATCCAGTACCTCGTTGAAGATTTCTGACAAAATTTGATTCTTCTTCTTCTCCTGATTCATAGTACTCTCCTTTTCCTGAAGCTTTGAAGGTAGCTTCTCTCCTGTCAGATGGACCTCCTTTCCTCATTTCATAAGTAGTTAGAATTCCATGCAGTTGTGACATTTTAAGATGTTGGAACTTTTTCATACCACAACAACTTCTTTTATTTCTTCACCCAAGTTTTTCATACAATTAACAATCTCATCTACACGGAGAAAATAGTCAGCCACACTTTCATCATTATACATCTTGAGATTTTCATACTGAATCCTGAGGGTTTGAAGTTTTGCACGTTTTACCTGATCATCTCCTTCATAGCTCAGGATGATCTTGTCCCATATT